>JAIPRN010003641.1:0-20024 GCA_025469175.1 Geopemphigus sp. TES_GeoC_2020 | reverse complement strand
TGTATAAACAATATGTTTATTTAATTTAAATAAATGTAAATAAATTGTAATTTATGTTTGCCTTTACAATTAATTAGTACGCTAAAAATGGTTTGTGGCTAATCATTTATCAAAAGATTACCGTAAGGTCGTTTACATACATTTTATCCGAAATCACGGAAATTTAAATTCTCGCTGTAATGTTCGCCAAGAATATATAAACGGACTTTAAAATGTATTTCAAACACGCGTCGTCATTTCGCCGATCGTTTATTATTAATCTCGTGAATGTTCGGCACATCATTGCACTTATCATTACGATAGACGTAAGCCGTTTGAAAAAATGTTGTGTATTGACTTATAACGCGGTATTAAATATGCGAACACGGTTTTAAAACGAAAATATGCGATGTGTAAAATTGGGTATTAGTGTGGAATTTAAGTTTAGGTATGGTGACAGTGTAGGGAAAGAGAACCCATCTATTCTCCAGTGTACACCCATCCGACCTTATAAACTACCGTTTGGAATACTAAACGAACGTAACGGGGGAAGGGATAACACCTTATATATCACATTACGTTAGACAAATAATACACTGCTGGAGAGTTAGCTTGTTAAAGAAACTCGGCGTATGGCAAATCAGATTACATTTTTCGTTTTATTATATTTTGTTATTTGCTCCGAGTGGCCCGACGCTTTGAATCGGAAACAAAACCCACGGTGAATTAAAATCCACCCGTCACACTATTGTTTCACAAACGTACGATCAAAGATTATATTTTACAGCGTTGCGTATTGCACTCGCCGTCTCGCTAAAAACCGAATAACTTAACGAACATAATATAACGTCGAATTTGAAATACAAAAATAGTCTGGACATATCCAAATAACTGAGTAAAGAGATTTAAATACGTATACTACAATAATCACTACACATTTTTGTATAATAATAAAAATTGTCCGCAAATAAATTCTTTCAAAATGATTAAAAATGACGAATATTTTCAAAACGCACAAAATGAAATTAACGTAAAATGAATAGAAATTTTAAGGCGCTTAAACTTATTATAAAACAAATCGTTATTTATGTAAATTATTTTATCCAAAACTACATGCTATTTATTTTTATGCTTATTACAAAAATGTATAATATTTAACTTGTACTCCAAATGTCGTCAACATTTCAAAAATCTTGTGTTAAGACATATGAATACTTGACGCGAACGTTTTAAACAATTTTATATATCTCAGCTCATTAATGTTAAACAATAACTCAGAGAATTTAGTACTAAAAAATGGTCGTTAATCAATTTTAAACCTAATGCTATATAATACTTGGTAAAAACGTAATTAAATTTTTTAAATACGATCTATTATAGAATTAAATTTAAAATAATTACTTTTATTTTATGAAAAATCGAATCGTTAATACGAATAATTAACTATAATTTTTTTCTTTCCAAATTGCTTTCGATTCAAAGATTTATCACAAACGCGTGTAAACGTTCAATTTATAGTTTATACGATAATAATTTTCGTTCATTTCGTTAATTTTAAAACGTGGGCGTAATTATCGTCGTTGTTTTTAATATTTATTACAATACAATATATTACTTAAATCGTAAAACGAATGAAATTTTATAATATATATATATATATAAATTCGATTTAACGCGTAGAGTAAAATGTTCTTACTTTCTAGTTCCAGTGACTTCTACTACTTTACATTTGCTACGGTTCCACCAGGTTGGCGTGAGGGTCCAATAGCTTGAAACTGCACTTCTTGCCCATCCTTCTTCTGGATATAGAAGAACCTATATATTTATATATATGCATATATGTTAGTAATAATCATCGGTATATTATAAGAACAAAATTGTCGTGGAAAATTTCTATTTACAATTTCTCGACCGTCAGGCGTAAAACTGAGAAACGAACCTCGTGGCTTTGCCGAATTCGTAATATGCAAATTAGTTTTCTAACGACGAAAATGAATTTCAACCGTTAGTTACCGTTTATAAATTTAAGCTCCGGATACACCTAAGGTACGTTGTACGTACTATAACGCGCTCAAATATTTCTGTCGACATTGTCTTAAGTGAACAAAATGAAAAACCCGGCGAACAACAAATAAATGATTTCGGAACGTAAACGTAATAAAAACAAATCACAAAGAATAGTCCAATACGCGCCCTGTAATACTGTGAGGGTTCGTCTGTCTTTTTACACCTTTGGCCATTCCTAAAAGTCGAAGACATTACTTTGAAAAGTGGTATTTCCACGGCGCAATTTATCTTGATTTAGAAAACTATAAAGTGGTAGACCAGATTTCTTGTGTAGAATTCGGAGAAAATTGCTTCAAGACCTCGTCTACAACACCGATATACATGTATATAGGTATTATATATTATAGGTATATATATATTTGGAGAAATGGAGATCAAATGACATTTATATTAGGCTTCGACAAAAAGAACTTTCGTAGTTCGTTTAAAAAGTTGGTTATTTTCCGGTTGACTCGAACGGTTACTTTAGCGTAAGATTTGCGCGAATCAAAATCGTTTTATCGTTGCACCGACCGCCAAACCGTGCATAATAAAAATAATAATATAAACGCAATATTCGAAATGAACAATAAACATGAGACAGACAGAGTTCGAAAAATAAGTAATAACGAAAATAATAATAACGCGAAAGCAAATATATTATAAAATTGAAGTTTCCGCCGGAACTGGCTGATTCGCAATTAGGAACGTGAAAGGGAATAATGTTATGCGTGGAAACAGACCTGAGGCGACACGACTTGATATAGCCGTCGTCGTCGTCGTCGTCGTCGTCGTCGTTGACTGTGAACGGAGATGGGAATCTTTTCCACCAGATTTGTTCCCACTCGAATTTATCGAATATCCGATTTACCCCGAGATTTGTAGCTACGTAATTCAAATGTAAAAATAATAATAATAAAGTTTGAAATATCTCTTAGATGTATATACATATTTCCATATTATATATATATATTAACGTTTTATTATTTATTTACGCAATTTTATCGAAATCTAATATTCTAATAATCTAATATGCTCGACTATGTAAATTAACTTATTAATAGTAATTTCCTAATCGTGCTTATTAAAACATTAAATAAAAGCCGAAATGTTGCGGATTTTATCTCTTTTCGTTACATTATTTATCGGAATTCGTGAACATTAAAACGAGCGTATTTCAAAAAATAATATGTCGCGTAAAAACAAATTAAAGTTTACCTTCAATTTCGGCCTTGCTAAGCTTTTAGTACCGGAAATTCGATGTATTTGAACCGAATTTGTTTTTATTTTTGATTAAGAATAACTTAATAGTTTATCTAACGTATAAAAGTGTACTACGTTTTGATCAATAAAATACATTAATAGAAATTCGACAAAAAGTGCGGACTTTTAGCGTTGTTTCCTTCGTTTTTAATAAAATGTATACTATATCAAACTTTTTTTAATTTGCAAAATTTATGGTTAGAATATAACTAAAAATAGTATTTTTAATAGTTTTATTACGATATAGGCATTTTACTTTAATAAAACACTACAGCGTGTTATTACAATATTATACAATTTAAAATCCTTTATTTCTATCGTAACCATACATTACAAAAGAAAGTTATATAATAAATATATTGGTATTTTTCTGTATGTTAAGATGAACATTAATTCGTGTAAATTTTCATGTAATCCTAATTTATGAATTTTAGAAAAACTTTTTGTCACGAAACAACTAAAAGTGAACTAGAAAACCGAAAGAGTTCGGGAAAATGGCAATTATGAATTCGGTGAGAAAAGCCAGTAGTGTCCTATTTTGGCTTTCCAAATACAAAGTTTTAACTTTTTTCGCTCGAATAATCATAAAAGTAATTAACAAAGACGAAATTATTTTTAACGAAAATTGAAATACTTGACAAATTCGAAGTCGTTAAAACGATTTTAACAATTTTAACGATATTAACAATAATCGCCTTGGATTGTACACTAAATCGTGTTCGATTTTTCACGTACGACCTAGATCGTGACAATTTATCATCGTTTACACTGAGGGCTATTCAAAATCAAATAAATTTTAGGTAGCGGATACATTTCATTTTTGAACAAAATAATTGTATATCGTATTCGAATTGATTGCGTGCATAATTTGCCGAAATAATTCGATTCGTTTTGAAAATAAGATATCAACGATCGAATTTCTTAAACGTCCTCACTATCGCCTTGTGAAACAACACGATCCACACAGATGAACCGATAGTAGGCGTTTATAATAATCACGTATGGTGTAAAGTATGGTCCCATAGTACGTATGGATTTTAATGTGCGTACCGCGGATCGTAAAAACCGCGCAAATAACAAATAACAATTACGCGGCCATTGAGAAGCCACTCGTAAAGGCATTTGTCGAGGGAGCTCAAACACATAAGCCATTTAAAAACATATTTTTGACAGGGAATTCCGAAGAAGTACGGCAAGTTTTGCGCGCGCGATTTGTCATTGTCACGGATTATATGGCCAACGTTCTGGCGTTCTCTTGTAGAAGATGAACTCTTCGGTATAAATTACTTTTTACTCGCTCGAAATGTCGCCTTTGAAATTAAATTATTTATGACGCAATATAAAACACCGGCACCGTTCCCGCTTAATATTACTATTACTATTACTATTATTATTATTATTATTATTATTATTACTATGATTCACGATGACGATGATGATTGTCGTCGTCTCGTCATCTTCATTATTATGACGATTATTACGATGACGTTATTGTTATTAGTAACAACTCAGATTCGCGTGTTACCAAATCTCAATTCAAGTCCGAAACGACAAACAAAAACAAAATTAAAATTGGCCACGAGATACGAAAATAAAACGTATTATTATTATTATTAACGAAAAAGGTTGGTCCTTTCCATTGTACGTTTGGCGATAAAGAGAAAGGCAATTAACACGAGTCACCAGTTATTTTCCTCGGCTGTCTCGCGGAAATTGGAATACTCTTATAAGAGAACCCCCAACGGCCCAGCCACAAGGCGATATTACAATAAGCAATTGCGTGCATACATTATTATACCATTATTGTGGTTATTATTATTCGTGAAACGATGTCCTGCGCCTGAATCGTGTTTATGATATTTTCATGCGTAACGCAGACCGAGGTATACGTTCTCAGTAGCGTACCCTTAAAACTGTTTGATTAAGATAGAAATTAATTATTTCAGTGCCTATCCGCTATTTGTTTCGAAGATTTTTCGTTAAGACAATACGGACTTTTCGGACCGCACGGAACATAATTCGCCATCTTACTCCGGATTATCGTCGAAACAAAACCGTGAACAACAATTCACGTCGGAAATTTATTTTCGAACTTTTCTTATTCGTCCGTTAACGTGTGTTCGTTAACGAACAAAATATCTAGTTTGATTTTTTCTATTATGCTCGGTACACTGTACAGAAATGTATTTTATGTGGCGACTGAAACTATAAGGGTACTACTACGATACGTGCGTTTTTTTGTCGTTTCTACACTATAGATACAAATCATTCTCGTGTCCCCTTAAAAAAACCCCAAAAACATCGACATACACCACATTTACAATCCGATTGGCCGTTTTAAAAGCCAAACATTTATCGGGATCATGATCTTTTTTTCTGGCTGTAGACAATAGAAAACAATGAACAATTATTAGAATTTCGTGTAAAAATAAATCGCCCGGCCCAATTTAAGACATACGTAGAATAATATTTACGAACTTAAGCGTATACAATATATTATATACAATTAACGGCGATTATTAAACGCGCAAACCAACTACGTGCAACGGTAGATATATTTCGCAACGAATACGAATTTAGTAATAATAAGTGCGTTGGCCTGTCACAATATCAAAAATGAACCGATCCAAAACGTTAAACTTTTACGAGTAGAAAATATTGAATTTACTAAACACACACGTGTATATGTCGTGTTATAATAAAAGATAACGAAGAAAGAAGCAAAAAACAATGGCGTTGCGCATATCATGCCACTTATTTTTAGTCACCCAAACAACAACTTAAAGATAGAGTGAAACAATTCGTCCGTGAAATTCAACAAACTTGGCGAACCAATTTGGATGTGACATTATCCATAAGAAAAAACTCAAAAAAAATAAACGAATATATCACCCAATGAAATCGTCTACATAAAGAAGCGAAAAGGGATTTTTTTAACCAAAATAAAAACGTTCCTTTATGACAGGTTACTATTTAATAAGGCACGATCACAAACATTATTGTCACAATCTCCATAAATTAATCATAATTAACGGAATATGTATATAACGTTTTTACAAGCAACAGCTCATCCTACCCTACTCTAACAATACAACCTCATAAATATATCGTTATGTGTATTTGTCACAAAAGTTCACGGTTCAGATAAATAATTATTTTAATCTCGTGCTTTTTTGAAATATTATTTATTTTAATATAAAAAAGCGAACTACGTGTCTGTTATGTCTAATAATAATAATGTACTTACATATAAAGGATTGATAAACAATAAATCGTATATATTGTACATCAATATTTGTTCGTTTATTTTATTTCGAAAATGACCCGAGTATTTCAGCGAAATAAGGTAAATCGACCACTTGATTAGATACGAGAAAATAATTTAACGAAAAATCGACGTTTGGAAGACCTATTTTAGAGATAAGCTAACTATGTTGACTATACGTTAATATCGATCTTTGTCAAAGAATCGGTCAAAAAAAATGTGTACATATTACAAATATTTTAACGTAGTACGTATGCTGGACGACCAAAATAATTATAGATACATTTTTCGATTTGTTCGATTAAAAAATCGTTCGTCGAAATGTTTATTTCATTTGTTTACTTTTTATTCACGGATCGTCGCGATCCCACGAAAATCGTGATTATTAAAACTTATTCAGCAACCAGAATGATTGCGAACATTTTATGAAATGACGATCCGTCGATTTTGTTAAAAAGAATACGACAACGTTGATGGAACAATATAAAAATGTATACACGACATAACATTGGATCGATGACGTTTTTCTCTCCAATTATTGCCCGCGACCTTTATTTAGCCGAATGTTATTATTAAGCTACACCCGAAACGTCAACAAGACCGAGCCAAGCAGCTAGAGTCAGGGTGCATAGGGAAAACTCTCTTATTTGGTTACGCTATAAAAACTGACGATTTTGACTTGATATAAAAAATATTTGGAAACAATACGGAAAAATATACATATTCGTAATTTTGTATACAAGAAATTTATTAGTCAGCCACCGGTCTTTTCAGTGAGCGATGCTCGATTTTCCAGGTACTATAATAACAACTTTATAATATTTTTTCTTTTATCATATTGTATTCTATATGTGGCTTCGGCCTTATGGTATACAAAAATTGAAAAATCTATTCAACGAAGAACTCAAAACATCAAATGAAATACATCGGCGAACGTATACAAGCGTAAGCTATAACCCGAAATAATTTAAGAGCTTGCGAGTTATCCTTTTCTGGATTTAGATCTATTGAACGAAAACTTATTGATATAATTTTCGGAATGTCTATTTGTGTTCGTCGAGTTTATTCGGAATAGTGAAATGAAATTATTACGATCTATTTATGAAATTGTAATTCCATTTCCTAGCGGTTACGAATACAAGTATTTCGATTGTGTTTATAACTCGATAGCTGACTACCTTTAATTTTGTAAATATAAATGAACGATTTTCGATGTAAAATAGAGGTAAAAAACGAATAATTTGTTTAATATCCACTGTATTATATCTTTCTTAATTAATGTGTGTATTTAATCTACGTCATAATTTATAAAAAAAATATAAACGCCAAAAATATAGAAGTTTGACGCGTAAAATATGTTAGTATTTTAATTATGTATACGTAATTTCGAGTCAAAAACTTTCAAAAAGCAAAATTTAACTCTCATATTAAATAAGACCCTTAGAACATTGTCGTTGGAAGGTAGTCTCGAGTAAACTAATCGAAAACCACTTGGATTCAGCCACTTGAACCAGAACCATTTTTGATTTCAACGCTCCCCTTCGAGTTGTATTAGTTTTTCTACCTATACGGCCTGCAACCATTCTGTAGGAACCGACGGAAATTTCCAAATAAAAATTGTTCACCTCTCGGATCTTTTTTACATTATATATTTAAAAAACGTGTCCGGTCAGGTGAAATAAAAACCTTAGGGACTTTTGAGTAGCCTCTCTGTACATAATTGAAAATGTCACCCACGAAAAAACCTACATCATTCGTGGCATACGTTTGCACGTACTCCCAAAGGGTACCCAACTACCAACAAAAGACATACGTCTTTCACGAGACAACATAAAAACCACGTTTTTGTATTTCTGATAGGTTAATCGCGTACCCTTTAATTAGATTGGCCAGCGTCATTTTTAAAAAGAAATTTATTTTTATAATTCCATTCCTACCAATAAACCAGTATAGAAATACGTCCGAAAATAATTTACTACAGTAAATCAAAACCTTTATAATTTCTTTCCCAAATAAAGCACTTATTCTATTTTAGTTTATAAATGTATAAAACATAAAATTGAAAACCTGTTTTTCGTAATTTATTTTATAAATAATTGTATATCGTTTATAACTTATGCGATATCGAGGCTAATTGTCACGCGGATAATTTGTCGATTAAATTGTTTTCTTGGTTCTCAAAAGAGACTGGAAATAATTTTTTTTTAAATTAATTAGCAAACATAAAAACGACAAATTTCAAAACCATTTGTCTTATATTAACTATAAACTACATACGGTTAAACTTCTGTAAAAGACGAATTTATATTATACATTGGTATGAATTAACCAATACCATAATAATTCGTATTTCCAGTCATGTATATATTTCGGTACGTCTTGTTAGTGTTTAAAATTAATACAAAATATTCGTACGAATTTGAATTTTTATGTAACTTTATAAATAAATTACATTCGCGTTCGACAATTTAGTATTTTTATATTAAAAATAAAAATCGGAGTTTGTCATAATTGTTTTTAAAGTATTTATTTATTAAATACGAATGTGTATATATATATATAATTGATATTTACTTTATATGACACTCCACAAAATAAAGTTAATATATTATACGAGTTTTTTCATATTTCGTTTTATTTATGTTTTCAGTTAACCCTTTTCAGGTAAAAATGTCACATTTCAACAAAAAAAAAATTGAATAAATATCTCCACTTCATTATTTTAGAGCACAATAATCGCTTGAATTAAAACTTATCATAATAACATATTCACCCAAGTTACATAATCCTTACCAAAGAACGTCCTCTCTCAATATATTTATCGTCGAATATTTATTTTATTTATCATAAAAATATTTTTCAAACTATACGTACGAGGGCCTTTTAAAACAAAAACGCCAACTACTTGATTAAAAATAAAATCGACCGTTGGCTTAATTATTTTGAAGAGATTACCGCGAGGAGACAGAATCGCTTTTAAGCTCATTGTACTCCGTGGAAACAATTTCGGACGGTAGAAAATCGTATGCAAATCTAATTTGACCTTGCGTAATAAACGACATTTTACGTGATAGTGCGTCATCTGTGTATAGGGTCGCTCGCTCCTACAGAATACGTAACGTTCTCCCGGCAGCTCTTTTAACCCAAATCCCACTCACGGTGTGCATAATCGTCCCACGGATAACGCTATCGCAACACACAAGTGAGTGGAGATGAGAGGGGGGGCAGCGGGAGGGAGAATGGGCGCTATCGACCCCCAAGGCATATTGAGGGTGATATTTTTCCTTCTTTTTCTAACACGTTTTGTTTTTTGCGTCGTTCGTCGTGCCCGTCGCGTGTGCGTAGCAATTTTGGAGGGTACTGGATCTATTACTGTGAACGACGCGCGCGTTGATAACATATATCGAGTTTCTATACGGCATGTACGAAAAGTACAAAGAAGGATTGTCACGTACGCGACAATAGAATCGTAGACGTTAAGAAGAAACGGCTTTTTCGGCCATAAACTGACGAGGGCTTTTTCGGCACATATTTTTCGGGAAATTCGCGACTATTTAAAAATATTAACAAATAAAGTCGTTAACGGAGCCAACGGTAACTTCTGCCACACGTTCGATATACGGAATCCAGTCGGGTTATTATTTTTATTGCTACGGGACGCGAATCGAAATATTAACGCAACGGCCGTTTACATAGTAATGGAAAAATATGCGCGTGGTACGAACCGCACGAATCGACTCGTGCGGTCCCGAATGAAAAACGGTTTAGACAATAGATTTTACAAATAATGTAGGACCTAAATGTTTACTCGAGGAGCGTGTGTTTAAAATATTATCGTTTCGCTTTTCGCTGTTATAAAGGCGTCGCTATAGAAGACCCGGTGTACTTTGAGCGAACAATTAATTCGATTTGATTAAATAAAATTACTATTGTTCTTAATGCCACGAAAGTTCTTTAGTTTTATTTGGTTTGAACCGAAACGAAAAATTATATTTAAAATTACGTACCACGTTCGTTAGAAAAACAACAATAACGTGGACAACGAAAACGAGGAAAACTGAAAAAAACGCTCTCTTTATATTATTTATGAACGATCTATGCTTATGATCCATCTCATTTCATAAGGTCAACTATACTAGTAACAAGTGTACGTAAACGTATCCACGTAATAAACGCTCTTTTGTCATTTTGTACTTAAAAGCGTATAATAATATAAAAAGTGTTTACAACATTATGTCACTTGTAATTTATTAAGTTATATTTAATATTTGCGTCAATATGGTCACGAATAACAATATAAATATTTACGAGGCTGTTTACCTAACATCCAGCTTATGTAACGGCGTTGTGTAAAAAACGTATTTACTTTTATAGGTTTAATGTATTATTTTATAAAAAAAAACGCTTAATTTAATCATTTAAAAAGAACCTTTGTTTAGTTATTGTGTGGTTTTGTTTCAAATATAAATTTATTTCACAAAACTCCGGTCTTTCGAGCAAAAAAAGTTAACTAATTTAAAGTTTCAAAAACACGTTCGTTAAATTAGTACGTTTCTGTTACAAATCCGTACGATAATTACAAATTCAAATTGAATGAATAGAAACCTAAGCAGATAAGTGAATTGAAATTAAACTATCTAAATCCCAAACATTGTTAAGTTTAGAACACGAGTTCAATTAGCGAAATTAATTAAGGAAACTCGATTAAATAATAAGTAAATTAATAAACCACGTATCACGGAGAAGCTAAATAAATAATTTACGTGTACTATTACTGTAGAGACGATGTAATACTAAGTTTTATCGACCGGCAACATCATTTTAGATTTGTCAATTCGTTAATGACATAAGTAATAATACTTTAATAATAATCGTTAATATTTATTTTAAATTTTACGCGTTTTTTACAATTTTATTAACAGTTAAATTATTTGTAAGTGACCGTAATGTAACTGTCAAATTCGAAATTGTCCAATTATATTAAAACAATTGAAATTATACGCTTTAAATGAGAAAAACTATTACGAGTAGCATTCTTCTGTTTCTCAAGAAATTATTATTTTATCAATACTAAATTTAGCGTCAATTTACAGACTAAATAATTGCACCCTATAAGGCTATATACATAACAGGAATCGATCTCACTATAAATTGTTTTTGGACACCGTTTCATTCCATAATTATTCCTTCGAAAATACTAAAAACGTTTAATTCCGAAATAAATTAAAACTCTTTATTCAACCCCATATTCTAATCGGTTTCGCTTAATCCAAAATTAGGTACGACCGAATCGTAAAACCGATACGTTCTAAAATCTCTGTTTCGATCAAAACAGGAAGATTAAAAAAAAAGACGAAATACTTACAATAAATACAAATGTACGTGGTTAGTCGTTACTAATAATGATTTATAGCCCGAAATTGGCTAACTAATCGTTAAACGGTATTTAAATACGATCTCACTGTATTACCATGCAGATAAGATTGATGTATTTTCGATTTATGTACGGAGGCTACACCGAGACTTCGCGAAAACTTTTACGAACGACAAACATTTCGAGAAAATCACAAACGAAAATCGCGTCAACGTGAGATTTTCAAAATGATATATCCCCAAGATTTGGGAATAAACGAGTTATTAAGTTAAGGAATTAAATTAATTTAACGAATTACTCTCGGTTCTAATATTAACTTAATTTTTACTCAACCTATTCTCTATGACGTTAACGACAACTAAAATGTATTTTTATTTTAAACCGATTAATTTAATTTTGAATTTGTATTAGCGAAGGTACACTCGTCAATAATCCGTATATTTTGGCTACATACATACGAACGCCGTGTTTCAAGCGGTTTGTGTTTTTAGTACGTTTACCGCCCAATAGTTTTTTTGTGTTTCAGATTTTATTGATAGCGCGTCAATAAACCGATTTATATTTATCTCGCGCCGAATTATCCGAGCGCGTATATGCGCGTATTTATATATTTACAGGCACGAAACTAGATTGGATATTTATTAAAACAAAAACAACCGTAGAACACAACACGTCTAGCACGTACTTTGTAAATATAAATACGTATATACGTAAATAGTCGCTATACGATTCGAAGAAAAACCGTCGAATCCGTTTTCGATGACGATAATTAATATCGTCGATTTACCGTGAATAACTGAATATCTTCGCGTTCATACGATTCGTCGCAAAACGCGATCGATTTATTCGATTTTTCAATTTTTCAATTCGTTTAATTAGATTTAACTTGGCGTTCAATTCGACCGTCCGACTCGAACGTAATGCCTAGAACGAATAGAAACGAAGAACGTCCTAGGGTTTTTGACAAACGAGTTGATATCAAATAACGACGAATCTTTTCGCGTAAAAAAACTTCGGAAAACAAAAAACTCGACTCGAGCCTATTTCGTAGTAGTTCGTGAACCTATCCGTTAACATAACTCGAACGTATATTTGAACTTTTGATCGACATCGAAAAGGTTTTACGAAAATCGCTCGATCGAATCGTAACGAAAAATCGTCGACTAGCCCGCCCGGTCGGTCTCTTGAACGTGCACGAATACGACTCGTCCTTCCCAATAACGCACCGCGCGTCGTACCACTCACTTTGTTCGGATGTCCGTTGAATCGCATGATTTTCCGACAGGATTTCCCGTGATTCTGCCGATAGAACGCCTGCACGGAACCGCTCGGGCTATCCCGGTCCTGCGGTTCGGCCGGCGATTTCTTCTTGCGGCCGACGTCCGGGAAACATCCGAACACGGTGCCCCCGCAACAGTCGTCGGTGTCCTTCATGACCGGCGGCCGCGCGCTCGAAACGGTGGGTTTTTCGCGTACGTTAATGGTTATTTTTTCCGTTTCGTTTCCGTTTTCTTATTCCCCCGGCCGTCGTTCTTTCCGTTATTTTTCGATCCGTCGGTTAAGTAATATTCGTCGTATCGGTAAACGCGGGGCACGCACACCGGTACACAACGGCCGACGGGACGGCGACAGTTCGCGTGGGGCTCGCGCACAACGCCACGTCGTGATCGGGATACGTTTCGCCGACGCACTGGATGCGGTCGCGGAGATGACGGCGAGCTTTTTCGGTCCGTAGCGAGGAAAATCCGGCCGACGGCGGACGCGCATCAGCCGTTGCCAAGGGCAACCACCACGCGCACAGCGCGCACGCACACACGCCCGCACGTGTACAATACACACGCACACACACCCCGACGTCCTGAGCCCACCCTCCGCTGATCCCCACAACACCACCGTGGCGCTTTTTTGCCTCTGGCGCGACGATCCTGCCGTTGGGCACCGCACATTATTGTTGCTCCGTTACCTCGCCGCCCGTGTACCCGCCGTACGCGGGCGAACGGTGACGGCGCGCCGGGGTCGGGCCACTCGGATTGAGTCGTCGTCGCGTTAGCCACGGCGGATCACTTTCGCCCACGCTTTTCGCAGGTTCCGTTCAGCTAGTCCGCGACAGTCGAGCGGCGCCGAACGCATAAAGGCCCGGACAATTCGAACGTCAGATCTATCTATCACGTTGTTTCCTTCCGGTTCGGAACGATACCCGAATCAGATTTGTATTTTCGTCCCGACTGTGGGCACCGAGTACGCGACTCGCAATACGTAGCTACGAACGGCTGGTGTGGTTTTGCGTAGAGAAAGAAAAACGATATTTTATTGCGGCGTAGGTTTTTACTGTCGAGAAACGTAACGAGCAACTTCGCCTCGTACAATCTACGTAGTAAGTACGACCAGGAGCACTGCAAGCCGTCGTGATGAATGAAAAACGTGTTGGTCCGTTGTAAAGAAAACCCGAAATATTCGAATGGTCAAAAACGATCCAGATACGTCCGATTATAGAACGCCCGTGGAAAATACGAGAAAAGACGAAATAAGAACGAACGGTACGTTTCCCTCGTCGCAGAGACAACGTAAATAGAAGCGCCGGCGATCTCTTTGCCCAAAACGAGCGAACTATATTCGTCGAAATTCTAACAGACGCGACGGACACGTTTACGACATTCGACGACGGATTTTATACGTGTATCTTTATTATTCGGAAATCATTGACAATACGTTAATATTCAGTCACGGCCGGTCGCCGATCATTAATTAACGGCCGACAACGAGAATTCGTTATTATTTCGCTCGGACAATTACGTTAAACGTTGACACGAAAACGGTATATTATCGCGTTTAGTAGTAATTTTGTTAATATCATTTCGGGCGTGCCCGTTAGTAAGTACACGACCCCGAACGTAATAGGTAGTTACGCGGAAATGATCGTCGCGCGACAAGAGACGAACACCGCGACGGCGGTTAATTATTTTGTCGTCTGACGTAGAATTCTGGATAACCGAGTCCACGGTAATATCGTCTACTCCGCGTTTCGACGACAAGACGACTTAACGAGTTTATATTATAATTAGATGGGGTTCGTAAGCTCGGAAGTCTTCAAAAGTAAAACACTTTTTTCGTCGGACGCGTTTAACGTAGTTACATTTCCTGGGGCGTCTACAAATCAACGAATATCGTCCGGGACAAACCGAACGAATCCGCGATAAACATAATAGACACTATATAGAGAAAACAACGCGCGCCACAAACGAATATTATCGGTTCGCCATCCGATTCGCCGATTATTCTCGGATGTCACTAGAAAATAACTACGTCCGACTTACCCGATCGGCCGCCGTATTTATGTACGATCCATTGACGGGTACGCGTTTTTCAATATTTATTTATCGTTCGTATCTTACGGTGAAATATTAACCGAAAAAACGACGAATATTTTATACGACAAATAAACGTTTCGCTACAGCGCGAAGCTAATAATACCCGTGATTTTTAAGAAATACTTCGAGTTTATTTATGTTCCCGTATTTTCACGCGCGTTCTCCGCTATAATTTTTCCACGTGTGGTTAATAATGATTGTAATATTGTGAACATTTAACTTTGTAAAAGTTATAAACATCCGACGATATTGAATTATTAAACCCTTCCATACGTGTTTGATCGCTTAATCGATACAAAATTTAAGTAGCTCGGTTACGTCGAATTATTCTTAAGCAATTTATCTAATTTGATCGTTCGCGAATTAACGCGCTAAACTATATATATTTCACGTCTATTTTAATATACGTACAACAATATTCGATTTCAACGTCGTAAAAATAATATAATTTATAACGGGTGACACGGTTAACACAACGTTTATTAAGTTACAATTAAGCTTTAAGTAAAATAAAATAATTTATTATTCGTTATTAGATAGGTCAATTATACAATATATATAATGGTAAATGGAAAGATTTGAAAGTCGAATGTAAAATCTAAAAGTATCTGTAATGCAAACAAATTACGTTTGCGCATAAAAATCACCGAAACAAGAATAATGATAATTATTGACTGGCTAATATCAAGCGAACCATTTTCAATTCAAAACCAATCGTCGGTCTATGTTGCCATGTGTGGCGTCTCGAAAAATTATTGCACGGAAATCAAGAAGTTTAGACGGTGTTTTCAAATAATATCCAACATCTCGACCGTTCTTGCAGTTTAATTGCAATTTACGACTTGACGTGTTGAAAATTACCAAAATAGTTAAATTAGTTATTTATCATTGCGTGCGCCGTACGACAATAATATAAACGATATAAAACGTCCCGTTCGGGGCGTTAATCGTTAAATTTAAACCGTCGAGGTAAAAATCACGAGAAAAACGTAAACAATTTAAGGGAACCGAATTTGTCGAGTACAAATTGTAAACCCGAGTTTGGTTAAACGAACGACGGTACCTGTTCGTCGACGTTATTCGTACGTACGGACGAGGGCCGTATTTGTTTTAGCCCGGAATTCGTTGCGTCGATCGTTTCCATTCGGACCGCCCATTATGAACGACGAGGTTTTCTCTACGTCTCCTGTACACAAAAAACGGACGCCAGACGATTTCACATAATACACTCGGTAAACGACAAATAATACGATAAATATTTACTTTGGAGTATTCCGAACTGTAGTTTCAGCGTGTCGTATTTACGATTTAGTTTTTCGTCGCTTTCTAAACTTAATGAACATGTATGTACACATATATATATATTAATTTATTTATTTATTTACGGTATTTTATGCTTCGTAAATTGTTGAAATCGAATTTTAGCGTGCTGACATCATCATACACTGTCAATATCGGATCTATATTTGTCTCTCCCGCAGTCGCAGTCTTCCACTTGCCAACAAGTTCGGCGAGCACCTTGTTCGTTCTCTCCTGTTCCCTCATCATGTCTGCGACATTGGCCATTAACGTCTTATATCTACCGTCTCGAATCGCTGCAACGGTTGCAATCGGTTTCCATTTACGATTAAAAAACGTGTTCCGATTATCGTTACGGCGACGTTTACCATCAAGCTGACCGCGGTGAAGGCCAACGGCGTGGCCGGTCGTCAAATGCTTTATTTCCGCGTTCCTGTTTTTCGCGTACTCGCAGAGATAACTCGTCGCGATACACAAAAGTCCAATCATCAGTAATAAGTCGATGAAATAAAAGTCGTACAATTTCTCAAAGGTCTCCCACAATACGTATGGCTTGTGTTCCTCGGTGAAAAATAAAAAATGCATTTTATCGACGAACGAAAAGTACACTACAACGGTAAAGTAATAACTGACGCGTGTTTAAACACTTCAAGGCGAACGAAAAACTGCCTTTTGGTAATTTGTACGCTATAACGAATCTGTCGTCAAGCAAATATTTATCTTTACCGTCGTAAGGGTTACGTAATAAATAATCTATTAAGCCAACGTATAATCGTCGTAACGTTAAATATATTTACGTTTATCGCAGCGGCGTGTCAACCAGTGGGCCCGAGCCTATTCTGTTTTTCCAGTTTAACGGTTTTACTATAGTATTTTGCCGTACACGAATTCCCGTTTAATTATTTAATTACAAGATATGATCGAAACGAAATATTTTTTAACGATATTAATTTATACAATAAATAGAATATTTTTTTATACCTAATATATCTACGATAATTAATATACCCAATATATCGTGACGGCAAAGATAAAAAATATCAATATATCGTATGGACACACGAATGAAATTCTTTGTCACGGTCGTTGTTATAATTTGTTCGCATTTCTAATCAATTTTCTTAAACGAACCATCGGCCGTATTTTTTTTCTTTGTTCGTCACTAGTCATCGGACCTATCTTAAATTTTAACTCCGGACACGCTCCCGAGTATATATTACTAGCCGAATGACTTGGCTTCGCCGGTTTAAAGGGACGCCGCACCCGTACGTTTTGTTGCCTCTGTCCAAACATAAGAAATTCGTGCTACGCGGATCATAAACTGACGCGCGTTTTTTGTCGAATTTAAAAAATGTAATCGCTTACTATACGATTTAAAGGGAAGGACATTTCAAAGGGGCTTACACGTCCTTACACTGCTCTTCTCCCTCGCCTCTATCACAGCTATTCGGGGTCGACCACTGTTGTCCTAAACCTCCACTTGAATCGATCTCCCATATCGTCCACGCACACACCAGCAGTGCTCATATCACGCTTAATCGCATACAACCACTCCTTTTCGGTCTTCCTCTTCTTCCTCTTCCTTCGACGTTCATTTTCATAACCGTTTGTTAAGCAGTTATGCTTCCGAATCATCTCTCCACATAACATAACCAAACCAAAGACGCTTACACATCCGGTTAATAAGATATTAGCTAACAAAGAAATTTTCGAATTTCGAGTTTTTTTTATACTTAAGTGACCGTGTAACTTTTATGTCTACCGTTGTTTTACAAAAAGCACGCTTCGGTTCTCGGAAAATATTATTTTTTCGCAAATTTGGTAATAACCAATTGAATTTCGACGTTCAAAATTTCGAACAAACGTCATAATTTAAATTCTATACTATAGGATTTCGAAACAATGCCCAACGCCAGTTTTATCGACGACGACAACCAATTCAGATATGACGACGTCCTCTTAAGGACTAATTTATTTCCATGATTTTATCGCTTGTTCATTTTTTTTTTATTGGTATGTTTGCGGCAGATTCGAAAAAACATTCGATGATTTCATTACAAATGCCCGTGAGTAAGTGAAGAATTTATGAAAACTAAACGCGTTTAGCTGATTTTATTATCATAGGAATATTCGTAATATAAAATGATATTATATATATATATATATATATACACGCGATAATTTTATAAAATTTAAAATATCTCTAGAGATCTTTTTCTCCTTTACGATACGACCGATCTGAGTCAATATAGATTTGTCTATGAACGCTTATATGTTAAAAGACGTCCTTGGCTCGTTGAATTAGATAAATTATTTTATACCGTGCAAACGATTGTGACCTAACACGTTATAAACGGTTGAACATATGTTATAATTTACGCGGATAATAACGATAACGTTCAAATAATACCAAATTTTACTAGCGATGAAATATAAATTATATTAATTGTCGAATTTACGCGATTATACCGAACACTGTAGACGATTGTTACGAATAATTGAGTTCCGTTAAATTACAATTAAATGGTAGCTAAAATATAAAACGTTTTCGACGGGCGATGGGGAGTTGAAAGTTACAACCCTGTGTAATACGTGAGCATTATTTTCAAAACTTAAAAGAAAAAACGGAATACCGCCTTTGCTCGACTCACCTAACACCCGCAAGCCGTGTAGTATCGATCGAACTAAAAGAAACCTATAATATTTCTGTACTTTGAGGCGCGATTTTCGTTCGAAACAACAAATTCGATCAAAACTCGTAAACACAATTAAATCGCGTATAAGCCGTTGGTTGAATATCGAATTCTAAGCGGCTCGTAAGTTCCATACAACAAATTCGTACATATATACACGTCTACTAATTACCGTTAATAATTTATCAAACACGGTACCTACCTAATCACTTGTTTAATTGGAACGCGCACGTGTTATTATTAGCCACTGGTCGCATAAACCACATCGAATTTGACCAAAAGCTATTAGTTACGGTTTTAGTTCGCGCATAATGGGCGCGCGTTCGAATCGAACGTAAACCGAAACCATTAATTCTTGATATTGCCGCGTACTATTCCGACGTCCATCATTTATTCACCGGCGGTGTATTTTAAATGGCCGCAGTAACGGCGACGCGCGGCTTAAGTGAATATTTTACGTATTTATAACTGCAAAATCGTCCCACGGTGGCAATAACGATATTATTCCAACCCCTTTCCGACTGCCAAGGCCGAGGTAAAAACCGTCTCGGAATACCAAAAAGAATACGTAAGCTGATCGGAGACAATGCCGTGAAATGTGTTTTAGTCCCCTCCGCGTCGCGGCTTTTACCCCGGACGGCAAAGTCGTTTAAATGAATTCTTCAAGACACGTAGAGACGTTTATTTTTCGTTTTTTTTTTTTTTTTTTTTTTTTTTTTTCTTTTTTACTTTTTTAT
>JAIPRN010003640.1:0-20035 GCA_025469175.1 Geopemphigus sp. TES_GeoC_2020 | reverse complement strand
AATGTTGTTATTAATTACGAAATCATTTACCTCTCCGTCGATTTGAACGAGTTTGAAAAGTGAAAAAGATATACGCGTAAGATCAACCGAAAAAAGGTTGGGACGGTGAATTCGCTTAAATTCGTCGACAATTTAAAAACGGCTCGAGACGCGGAAATCCTGACGAAGATAAAACAGCACTTGATCCTCGGAATACCGACTTCTGCTACTCGGTGACTCGTGGCTGGAGTACAATTCTGTTGAAAACGAAAGTTGTCCGTGAGCAGACAAATGTCATCCGGTGTTCCACCGACTCGTTGTATCGACGGGCTGGTGGTCTAACGACTGACAGCGGCTAGGGTGTAATTCTGTGTTTTATAGCCGAGTCGTCCGGTCAGATTATTGCCACGGAGCGGCTGGCTGGTATTACAAGGTCTTTGAAATCGGCGTATTTCGTCTTTGCGCCGGTTCTTTACACGTTGAGCGTAATAATCGTAGTTTATCGAGTTCGTCGTTTTTTCGATATATTTGTTCGCCTAATAAGGGACACGTGTTCGTTCGATTCGTGGCCCGTTAGCGTAATATATTTTCTACGTATCCGCGTAATCTTTTTATATAAATAGAACGCGTTAATTCCGCGGTTACCGTATGATGGCGACTTTCAATCAGCCTCTATTTTGCACGCTATATATTATTATTATTATCGATATTTTGCTAAAACATGGTCGGTATTCCGAGAAGTTCAAGCGTGGTTCCGACGATTGTTAATCTTTAAATATGTTATTATGAAAATTACGTCGAAATATAATTATTAGTTCTTAGAATTACGATATCTGTGGAATCGTTACAGTCGTGTATTTCGTAGTATTATTCTCGGGGTGATTGGTATACGTTTGCGACTCGAATGGTCGGAGTGTTATTTTAGTAAAGTTTACCAGCTCGATTGGCTGTATATTTGCGAACGACTGTAATAGCCCAGCGCCGATAAACAATTTTTTGTATTATCTTAGTACTACGTGTTTGTTGTCTTAATAAACTTTGAATTATTTATATAATCTCGTTGGATTATATCGTTTAATACGAAATATTCGAATCGAATTATTTCTATATGCGTGTGTATGTACGAGTTGATAGAGTTACGGTTTTTTTTATATACAGTCCGTAAATCGAAGGTCGGCTAAAGTGAATTCTTTTGAAGAACCCCCGGCCCCAACTGGTGAATCTGTCCGATCACCCGATATCGTTACGGACGATCGTCGAACGTAAATATTCGGGCGAAACAATTCGCCGTTTAACCACGGCCGCGCGAATGCACGAACGAAAACCGTACGGGGAACGCGTAACCGCCGTGGAAATAAAACGAGCCCCGACACGGAAATACGATAAACACGGCGGCGTTATTATAGCGTTTCCGCGGGGTAAATTCGTAATTTAAAAGCGCCACGGGTTTCGCGGTCCGGCCCGAAACCGCGATTTTGTGTCCGCACGTGCGGACGACGTTCCGAATATACGATAGTTACTGCCCACGTACCCAACGTATTCGTACGCGATAATAACGACGATGTCGTCGGCGATTATAGTTAAACAACTGCAACGCGCCGCGGTACGCACGAACTTGCCATCTGTCGGCTGGAGGTGCCCGTTACGTAAATGCCCACTCGATTGTAATCGTTAAGACCGGACCATTCCACGGGTAATTAAATATAAGTCGCTAAAAAAAAAAATAAATCTCTCACACGGTGACGATCATTGGACACGTCGTTAACAAAAAAAACAAACTGGCCAGTAAAGAAAAACGACTATAATAATAATAATAAAACAAATTACAAACGATTGACGCGAAATACGAAATAAAAAAAAAAAGACGAATGCGCGAACGTAAAAAAGAAAAAACGAGTAAAAGTGAAAAAAACCCGACACACGCCATAGAATATACGAACGTTGAAAATTTATTAGAACGGACGCGCTCCATACTAATCCGCGTACCACCTAACGTTTCGCGTTGGCAAAATCGCCGCGAATACGGCGCGATCGTCAATTTCCACGATATATATATATGTACCGAGCGTTTGTGTCCTCTCTACATCGCGCCGAGACGGCTTGCACCGTACGGTTCTTACTCGTAAATTATATACGAACAGTGGCGTACTAACGGGATGGGGGGAAGAAGATAGAAGCCCCCCCACGAACGTTTTTAGAAATAATTTCTCGCTAGACGTATATTTTTAGTCAATAATTACGAAAATATTCGAATTTTTTTTTTTGAAACTTCGATGCGTATTATAACGTGATAGTTAGAAACGAATAATCCCTAGTCCATAATATGTCTAGGGTCGTCCGATTTATTTATTTCAAAATTAACCACCCCCCAAATTTGGGTCTAAGTACGGCACTGTATACGGACACTAATATGTGGCCCGTCTAACAAACGCCACTGTTAAACTCCGCGACTACGGTCGCGAATATTACGGGTACGTACCGATTTTTGAAGCGCGAGCCGACGATTTGTTTATCGATTTTCTAAACGAGTTCCCCCCCTCTCAGCCGTTTCTGACGACCGAAACGAATAAACGAAAATTATCGACGAATTTCTATTTTCGATAATTATATACACTCCTCGGAGACGCTACCGTACGCCCTATCGCGTAGTTCGGTGAAAATGTGAAAAAACACATTAGCGTTCGTTTGACTGTAACTACGTTGGCCGGAAGGAACCGTCGGGCTCGGCGATTTCCGATAAAACGTCTTCGAGAGAGTGGACGACTGTCGACGTATACGGTAGTAGTACTTGTCACCGTTACGTCGTAATTTTTTAACGCCGCTTATTGCCCGAAACGAACGCGTGCGTCGTACGTCGCCGTAAAAATATTCGTTAATAATTTCGCAAAATAAAAACAAATCGTCGGTCGCGATTAAACGTCGACAATTGACGTAGTTACGGTAACGAAGGGGTACCGCCCCCCCCCCGGGTATAAAGTCGAAATTATGAAAACGCGTAGAATCGAGCGTACACCGAATTGACGAAACATAACTTGTTCGTATTCCCGTTGTACGAGTATTTACGTATTCACTATATACACGTTGCGTTTAATATTAACGTTTTTACGAGGACGTCGAGAACGTATCGTCAGGTTTACCGAAAATTGGTAATAATCGTATTATCTGTACAAGCGTAAAACGCGTAATAAAAACGTAAACGTTCGATTAAAAACTTAATATAACGTTCGCCCGAGGAAGAAATAATATTTTACGAGATCTATTTAGTATAGCGGCGTTCCCGTTACAGTCGGATGAAAACGAATAAAATAATTAAATAAACCGCGGTACACGAAAAGTGTTTTTATTCGTTTGTTTCAAACGGATCGAAGAAAACGTTTCGTTATATCGTTCTACCGTAGCGTTTAGCGATTATTTACGGTAATGCAATATTTCAAATTATTCGGTCCCTTTAACGAAAAATAAACGAAACCAACGCCTAGATAAAACTCGACTATATTGTTTTTCGCTTTAATAAAACGTCCGTACCTTTATCGGAATGGGCCGAGCAAATATATTTCGCCGGAACGTAAATTGTTCACAAATCGCCGAAGTTTCATAATATACGTAAAATAACCGAGTTTAAAGTCGCACGACGCAAAAAGGCCAAAACGGTAAAAGTAGCCGTCGGACGATTTCGTATATTAATTCGGAACATCGAGAACATTATTTGATACGTTCACGCGGCGCGCGATATTGTCGACCGGAAAAAAGTACGCGAACGCTGACAAATACTAACCATAAAATAACGGGAAAAAAACGTAGCAATTTCGGTTTCACGGTAGACGATCGGCGGATATGGCCTATTGTAACGATATTCACAGACATCATAATTGAATCGTAATTTTTTATAATAACGTATTTTAATAAACGTCAGAACGACGCTTGAACTTCTCGGAATACCGACCATATTTTAGTAAAATATCGATCATAATAATAGCGCGCGAAATAGAGGCTGATTAAAAGTCGCGATCATTAACCGCGGAATTAACGCGTTCTATAAAAAATATTACGCGGCTTAATAATATCACGCTAACGGGCCACGAATCGAACGAACACGTGTCCCTTATTAAGCGAACAAATATATCGAAAAAACGACGGACTCGATAAACTACGATTATTACGCTCAGCGTGTAAAGAACCGGCGCAAAGACGAAATACGCCGATTTCAAGGACCTTGTAAATACGAACCGACCGCTCCGTGGCAATAATCTGACCGGACGACTCGGCTATAAAACACAGAATTACACCCTAGCCGCTGTCAGTCATTAGACCACCAGCCAGTCGATACAACGAGTCGGTGAAACACCGGATGACATTTGTCTGCTCACGAACAATTCTCGTTTTCAATGGAATTGTACTCCAGCCACGAGTCACCGAGTAACAGAAGTCGGTATTCCGAGGGTCAAGGGCTGTTTAATTTTCGTCAGGATTTCCGCGTCTCGAGTCGTTTTTAAATTGTCGACCAATTTGCGTAAGCGAACTCACCGTCCCAATCTTTTTCTCGTTTAACTTTACGAGTATTTCTTTTTAAATTCGTTCAAATCGATAAGATCGGAGAGGTAAGTGATTTACAACAACATTCTTAAATAATTCTCGAACTCGCGATCCCGAAAACAAATCTACGTAATCTACTTAAAACCTAACACATTCACTCACACCTATTCCTATAGATACTTATAGGTCATCATTCCCCCTTATTCATACCTAACATCTACCTACGTATAGTTATCCGGTATTTACCTTTTCTTTCTCTTTTCGGGCTATTACACTATTTTAATTCGCTTGTCGTTCTATAGTCGCCGCTATCACCTAAGACGGGCTGTATCATTTTTGTTTTTCGATTTTCGAAAATTATAAAATAGACACGTCACCGGGCCGAGAGTTTCGGTCCCCTCGACAATGCCATACGGACCAGTGTGTTCGCGCCACGGCATATACACACATTAGGAGAAATCGCGCGCGTGCGTGAGACGTCGCTACGTTACGTGGCCTACAAAAGTAATAGATCATACCGTTTACACTTACGAGACGCCTATCGGAGTATTAATGGAAAAAATAAAAGGTATCGTACTTTTGATCGATAATAGAATTTTGAATATTTATTTGATTTTCCGAAATTCGTTCGTTTTAAAATTTTCCGAGCGAAATTAGTCAATTATGTTGGAACCCTAACCTAGGCGTGTGTGTGTGTGTTTACGCTTTGTATCCAAACGCGTATTCGTCGCCATATATACAATTGACTGTTTATACGAAACTAGAGATAATAAATTGGAACGTATTAATATTATTCGGAAGATATATCGTGACGCGAACGAAACGCGACAACAATTTACGATTATAATTATAAAATTTCTGAAAAATTCGGCGACGCAATTATTATTGTGTATTCGTGTGCTCGTAATTTAATTCGCCCGGCATAATCATTAAAAGCGTCTTACGAATACTTGCGTGTATTTTATATTGGTAACGGCGCATAACCTTAACAGAAGGGTCTTGGAACAGTAGCGTAAAATTCGATTGGTTACGGTAATGAAACGCGAAATTGGGAAACGTAATTATATAAGACAAAAGGTATTTAAACCGCGTACGTTAATAAACGACGTTTACGAATAAAACGCGAATTCCTACGCTTCGGAACGATTCGATTGTGTACAATTATTTCGCGTTTCGTCCGTTTTCGGAAATGGTTTTTTTCGACGAAACTACGCGACGGTAGTTTTTTTGGTTTTTAAACGACAACTAGTACGAGAAATATGCACGCGTCGGTATAAAACACGAACCGCGTCGTATTCGGAATTATTTAAACGGCGTTTTTTTACGTTCCGAGTCATTTTTATGGGACATATTGGATACGTGGATAAACTAGAAGCGGCGGGGTCGCCGCGGGACGTGGGCGACATTTCGACCTAATTGAACGCGTCACGTGCGCGTAATTGTGCCCGTTTTCTCAGATTGTGTTTTATGACAGAAACTCGCGCCACTATTACGAACCACCAATCGGTTTTTCATTTCGAACGTTAAGAGAAAACAAAAGCCTCCTAACGGTTTCGCGTAAAAAAGCGTCAAATCGTTTCTGTTTTAGAAACTTCCGAAACGATTTCGGTAAAATGATTAAAAATCGCGCGACAAATAACGTTCGGATTATATATAATTATTAAACGCGTTCGTTTTTTTTCGCGAACAACGTACGAACATAAGTTTACAATACCGGAATCGTCTTCCGTATTGTTACGCGTACACGGGGCACTTACTTGAATTGCTGCGAATCGTTTCGTTCAATTTTTGTTCGCATTCCGTTCTCAAATTATTTTGGAATTCGGCGGATATTCCCGTAGGGCTTTCCGTAGTCATTTCGGCCTGTAGAATCTAACGACCGTGCACGTCGTGGATCTACTGAAAGAAAACAAAAAAAAAAAACCGCCGTTAGTTACGGGTGAATAATTATCGACGAAATTGGTTAATTTACGCGTAACAAGGAGGATTAGGCGAAACGATTTGCGCGGTGTGTTCGAAATGTGTCGTTTCGAACGGCGAACGCCAAATACGTTGTAACGTTCAATTTCACCCGTCACTCCGTTCATTGACCCGAGATTATGGTTATTTAGCGATAATCGCCGCCACCGACCTACTGGACGCGAACCTTGTCACTCCGAGCCACGGACAACGAAGCCGTGTTTCCTAATAGTTTTTGATTCGACTTTATATTATGTCCGAGTTTGTTTTTTTAGTTTTTTTATATATATATGTATATAAGTTCCCACCAATAGGTATGGAGTCCTCGTCCATCGTTCCCGGGCACAGGGACCGCTTTCGGCAGGCTACAGCGAATAAGCTAATATATCTGTTTAACATAATTTCGTTAACACGTTTGATTTTTCTCTCTTTTCATTAACGCCGGTACAACCATAAAGCCATATAAACTTAACCTATATATATATATATTCAATTTCTAAATCGTTTCGTTTCTTCCTCTTTCTTTTTGAATAATAACAAAAAATCCCGTCGGCTCCGATCCTTGGATCTCGGCCACGGGTTGGCGGTCTTCACGTCCATGTCGGGTGGTCGTCGTACGACGCTCCTTACGGAGAAACTATACAAACGGTATCGTTGTTACCGAAAAATAAAACCCGTTATCCGGACCTCTTAATCCGGGTAGTTTATACGAAATTATCGAACACGAGAATATTTCGTACGGGAAAACGTGTTGTAACGGTAATTTAATATTCGTTCGTTTCGAAGCGCGCACATTCTATCCGTCGACGACCCTACGAACAATCCGATTTACGCGCCGTACGGAGTACGTCAGGATGATCAGACGACTTTTAACGTGAATAATTCAACGCGTCGTCGACAATACGTCGTCGCGCGTCCGTCAATAATATAATACCGGCGTCTACGGAACCGTGAAAACGCTATATATGCCGTTCGAAGAATAGATACGGTTTGTCACGGGGCGACGGGAAATACGTTTTTCGTCGATATCAACGTTCGTCGACATCGGTGCCGGCGTTGAATTACCGAAATCACCCGTCCGCGAACGTCACTCAACCCGACCATGTACACACCACAGCGACACACCGACCACTGGACCCAGAGGACCAAGCCGGGCCACATTCGGGCGCCTTTCGTATTTTTCCGGCGGTTACCGTGCTAGTAGCGCGGGCCGCGTAACAAAATCGTTTCCCGAAATTCTCGAGGACGACTACTCGACGGACACGTTCGGTTCCCGGGTCGGGCGATTTTCAAAAGAAGGGAGTATTCCATCGTCCAGTAGTCGTCCTTGAATGGTCGACCTAGTTGAGAGGACGAACAAAACCCTATCGCGTGCTTTCCCATAACCCGGTCTCGGGTATAGACCAGCCGAGTTGTGCGTGCGTGGTTCGGTAAACATTCCGGAAACTCTTTGGGATATCGTATTTACTAATTTTCGTTGGGTTCGCCTAACGAAAACTCGAAGCGTACGTAATTATTGGATTCGAGTAGATAAATGACTACTAAACCGTACGTCGTTTTTTTTTTTTTTTTGTTGTCGTTACCGTCGAGCTTCACACAACCGTTTCACGTTGCGTCCGTGTACGTAAAATACGGTCGGCGTACCACCGGTTGTTTCACTCTGACTGTTTCGAAAAGGTAAAATCGCTCGAAATCCTCGCGAAATAATACGACGTCGATCCTCGGATTTATGACGCGTTTTGGTTTCAAAACGACGCGAAACCTCTCTAGTTCCTTACGTGCCCGACGGCCGAGTCGAATTGTTGATACGTTTCAAGCGGTTTGATTTCTACAGAAATGTACGCCGAAAAAAAAACAAAAGTCTACGTACAACAACGGGTACGTGGTACACGATGTATAGTACCTATTTGTCCACGTTTCGCGCACCGTTGACGTGACGTTTGTGAACGCGAATAACATACACAACATACATAAAAGCCGTCACAGATATACTGGCCGCCTACCCCCAACGTTTCGAACCGTCGACAAACCGGAAATACAAAACCGCGCGCGCATCCGCCGCTTTCGTAACGCTCGCAATATAATCGTATACACTTCCCCGGCCGTAGACGTAAACGGTTTTCTTTTGTTTCGGTAATTATTTCACCGGCGCGCGCTGAACGATTGTCATCGTATTTGATACGTCCGGAGGCGCGCGTTCATCGCCCCGCGGTCGGATAACAATCGGTATAATAAAACTGTTTACGTCCGCGTGCACGTCCCAACGCACCACCGTGGTCGCCCGTCGTTTAATTAACGTCCGAGCCAGTAGACAACCACCGCACAATTTTAAACGTCCGGTATATATATACGTTAACGATGTTTAAACCTCAAATTCGGTATAATTTCCCCGAAAACCTATTATTTTTTTGTCAATTACGCGTCGTTCGTATACGTGTACATTTTCACGCCGCGTCGTCAAAAATTCTAATTCCAGGCTGTTTCTATCGAACGACCGCCGTACTCCGCGCAATAATATTACGTTAAAAAAACGTTTCGCCGCCGTCCCCCCCCCCTTCGCCAAATTTATAGACGCGGAATAATAATTACAACGATATTTACGTATTGTGCATCCGGAGGGTAGGGGGATGGGTGGGAATTCCCGTTTTTGGAGTATAGAATTCGAGGGTATTCGAAATTGAAATGTCGGCGTTAATACGGCAGTACGCTTCGTTAGAATAATAAGAAAACCCTAGTACCGCGTATACTGCTAAAACGACGTCTCTTCGTTACGTCGCCGGAATAAACGGGCAAATGAACCGGGCTGGCCGGGAGCGTTCGCGACAAGTTTTACCGCCAGCGAACGTTCAAAATAACCGTAAAAAGCGCGTTCCGGGTTGACCCACCGACGTCAACTTAAAACCTTGTCGGTACCACGGTGGTGGGGAGCCCCATTACCGGTTTGCCGTTTCGGAATTAGAGTGCCCCGCCTTGGCTGAGGTGCCTTTCTTGATTGAAACGTGGGACCGGCGCCAAATAGTACAATCTCCCGTACCCACTCACCCGGTGGGGGACCGGGGTCCAAACGACCATCGTCGTTCCGGTCCACGAATAGGGTACGGACCTTCTACGGTTCGATGGTCCCTATGACGGACCCGTGATTTTTGTCACGGACGACGGCGTACCCTTGTGTAGCGCCTATCGCTAAGTGAGGGCACGTCGTGGAATGGCTCAGCCATCAAACTCGGGGAATCATCCCGTGCCGGATTACGAAATTATCGGACAAAATCGGATATAGATCGCGGCGAACAGCTCGGGAATAATCGCGTTAGGATTACGTCCGAGTTTGAGCGTTGGCGAGTTAATACGTTTAAATCGATTCGACGATTTAACTCGTTCGATATTATTTATTTTCCCTCGCGATGAAGTCCACTTGACCGTTGGCGAGCGCACTTGTGCTGGGCATTTTTAAAGGACCCGTCGACAACGGTCCGCCAATTTGCTAATAATTACGAGCCACGAGCCGATACGTAAATAAATGTTCGCAAACAGTGCCGAGTAAAAATGATTGGCCGCCACGCTCATACACTGCGCAACTACCGAGCGTTTATATGTATTATGTTATTTAAATTGTCCAAAAACGTTAAAAGTAAAAAGTGTTTAAAAAAAACTATACGTACAATATTACTCGAACCAATTCCGGAATAAGCGTATTTTACCGATACTCTAATATTTGTAAACAAAAAACAAACAGTATACGGATCGCGTCCGAATATTCGAAATACAAATTGCCCGTAATTTCGGAAATTTGATTTTTGTTCAATCGGTAATTACCGCGAACGAATTTATTGGCGTTCAGTAAAGTAAATTAAAGTCGAACTTACGTTTAAGGCGATTTCGTACATTTGCGAGCTACGTAAATAGCAGTAAACGTACACGACCATTTCTGTTGTACATATAGTTACGAGGTGACCGATAAATTCGGATATATTACACGCGCGGCGTTTGACCCGACCCAATCCTTATAAACGGTCACGTTGCGCGCGGCTGACGCATAATTGACTATCCGACGCAAGTCGTTCGAGCGTTTCGCTAGGGTTTTTAACTTTATCGGAAAACGATAAAGGCGAATCACGTCGATAATTATCGCGAACGAAGCGTCGAGGGAAGAACGCGTTCAATTCGAGGTGAACGAGAGAGAGAGAGAGAGAGAGAGAGTGAGAGTGAGAGATCATTTCGCGTAAACTAAACGAGATTACTATTCCGCCATTGTTGGCGCGGCCGGAATCCGTTGCTCTCCGGACAAAAAATTCTTTTTCCGTGATCCGTCAATACGAAAATAACGTAGCGACGAAAAACGTATTAACTTTTATTCGGGTTTATGCGCCGAGGTTTAAAGAATGTTATCGTAATTCGCGCGCGCGTCAAATTCCAAAACACGCGGCCGCTAGACGTATCGAACATTTATTATGTACGAAATTTTATCGCGTTTCCGTTTTATGGATTATACGTTTTACGGTTTCTCGTTACAGTCAAAACTATAACGAAACCACGTATCGGAATATAAATCCCGGTAATAAATAATCGTTGTCTTATACGACCGTTGAATACGAAAAACGAGAAATGACCGGTATAAATATTATCGTTTCGTCGAGCATCGCGCGTGGTTTTTTACGTTCCCGGAGCACAGTGTTTTAGACGATTTCTCGTATCCAACTAGCGAATATAATTTCCAATTCCGATAGGTAACTTCGAGGAGGAAAACCGATAACAGCCATCGGGGAAACACTTCGACGTAAATCCGTCAATTCGGGCCAACTCGAAACATAGGCGCGCATAGGCCGATACAAAATTTCCGGCGTGTTTCTTACTAACTTCTCTATAATATTATCATTACTCGTTAATTCCGCGAGACGAAAAAGTATTCGCGAGATTTTATTCACGCGCCTGAACCGACATATAACGACGTCTGACCGACTTCACACACCCATATCGTTACGATCATTCGCGTTGAAACCGACTCGCCGTACGTGATTATAAATATTTTCGAGAATAGACGTTTGTTTTCCTAAATACGCGTGTAGCTTATGTTAACGCGTGTATAATTTACCGACGAAAAGTCTTCTCCCTATACGGTATTCACGAATAAACGATAGCGCTTGTCCGCCCTAGGGTTTTAGGTTTCAAATGGACACCTAATGTTCAGATTTTGTAGCTTAATAATGTCTTAAAAACAATAGTAACGTTTCGAGAAAATTCGCTTTGTACGACGACGGTTAACTGTAACAAAAAAAAAGTCGAATTTCGTAATTCGAAAACAATACGGCACTTAGCAATTAGTACGCGCGTATGTATGCACAATACGACGAAATTTGATTTACGAAAATCGTCGAACGATGACGTCAATAATTGAATTTTAAAAATTCCACCTACATTTTTCGGTAATTTCGAAACGCTTCGCCAATTTCTAGACGTTTACGATCTTACGGGTACAGAATTTTGTATTGAATTTCGGTCACGTACAAACTTGATTTCTTCTATTGCGCTTAGCTATTGATAAAGTTTTGCAATCATAGCCCGGTTTACAAACGTATATTTCTAGTCGCCGGAAAGAAAATTCTAATAACGATCTTTCGTAACTACCCGAGAAAGCGAATTTCAAAATGATTAAGAACTTAGTTTACCGGAGTAACACGTTTAGTTTATTCGTAATATAACTCGTTTATTATACGAATAATTAAATTAATTGTATTCTTTATTTATTAAATTAATTAATTAAATTAATAATAAGTAAATTCGTTCTATTTTGGGGAAACGTATTTAACGAATATAAATCGCGATATGGAAAAAAATGTTTGGCGCCTTGTTCGGGCCTTGTTAATCACAAACAGCGTAGTAAAAAATCGATATTTCGAAAAAATCATACGTTCACAACTTGGAAATTATCCCGCGATAACAGTACGAATTTGTTTTTAAACGAACAAGGCGACAAATACCAATCGGTATAAATAACGCGTTTAATTATTATAAAAGAATTCGAAAAAAATTATTCATTCTCTCAAAATGGTTCCACTAAATACAATTTTACCGACGATAGATTCCAAAAACAAATACGTATGATGCCGAAAAAGGATGTCCGAACAAAACCGAACGTTCCTAATCGCCGAATTTATTTTACCGCTAACGAACATCGGGTGTCGTAACTTCGCCACTTTTCGGTAACGTCGAATGAAGGCCGTAGCAAAAAGCGATCGAATATGCAACTCTCGCGGTTGCCAACTCTGCGCCGTTTGGCGTTGATCTTTGAGCAATAGGCCGTCGTTTTATTCCCGTCTGAGTGTTGACAATTCGTTATTTTCGAAAGTGTCGTCGTCGTCGTCGTCAGTGTGCGCAATGTGTCGTAACGTTTTACAACTCGGACGTTTCTCCGCCGAGAAAAACATTGTATGGCGGTGACAACATCTCCGGAAGACACGTCGTAGTAACGTAAAAACAACGAAATTTTAATTTCGAGTACGGACGACTTATCCGTTTCGTAAATGAATATTACACGCGCTGTTACGTGCAACAAACGTGGTAGGGCGACCGTACGTTTAGAGACGATATTTCGCGACAAACGTATCGATTCGTGCGTTTCGAAACGTAAACGAGCGATACGACGTAGGTCCAATCGGAGAAATGAATCGAACGGATCGACAAAACGAATATTTTTAAGTTACCTTTATTGTATGTAACGTTAAAAAATTCCACCGTAATTCCGAACGATTTTACTGAAAACACAAAAACCTTTGGATTCTGAAGGCGTTCGTTACGAACGTGCGGAGTGTGTAAACGATACCGTAACACGAACGAAAAACGAAATACCCAAGCCCCCAAAAACAACCGTTTAATCGCGTACGGTAAATAACGCGAGTAGTTTTCCCTGCGCGCGCGTGAAAAGTTTTCGGTTAATTATCGTCCCGATACGGTTTCTCGCGAAAATATAAATAAACCGTTGTCGTATATAAATCGGGCGCGGGAAAATGACGAGGGGAATTATACGGCGAAGAGACCGTCGACAAAAGTTCGCTAATTTAACGGCGCATTTTCGTCGCACGTGAAAAAATCGAGTCGTTACTACCGAAATTTCGAAAGTTCTTTCTCGGCGCGCGCGAATTACGCGAGACATTTTTACGCGAGATGATGACGTACGTCGAAAGTTTGAAATATTTGTTTAAAAACAAAGCTCCGGATGGAATTTGGACGAAATCAAAAAGTTGTATTACGCGAGGGCGGCGGGAAATGGAAAAATAGTTGCCAAAAAGTCGGCGAAAGACGGGCGGGAACCATTTTAAAACGTCAGCGATACAATCGGGAAATTCCCGTCTATTATCGGCTTTTCATTTGTTTATCGCCGGAACTTTGACGCGTCACTAACAATAATACCCATTCGCCGTGACGACGGTTTACGGGGCGAAATTGTTCACTCGTAGAATCCGTCGGCGATTATATACATTTCGGAAGTATACCGTTTGGTAAACGAATTTCTCGCCCGTTAGACACGGCGAGTTTTTAAGAGACGAGAGACACCCGGCTAGGCGAACAATCGCCGAAAACGATTAGAACCGCCGTAAATGATAAGGAATCGCCTAGGGAATTGTCGGCCACGATTTCCCGGCGAACGGGGTTCCTTTTCCATTGAACGATCGAATTGGACAAATTCGGTCGTTTAATTACCCGGACGCACGATGTGCGTGAACGCGGGACAGACCGACGCGCGACATAGATCGTTAAAGATCGACGCGGTAATAAAGCGTTTCGATCTATACGCGCTCGTAACATTTTCGTGACGTCGGAAAGATATCGGGGTACGCGCGTATTAGCCACGCCAGTGATCCGGTCGTCCTGTTTCGGTCACTCCGACCTTTTTAATAGCTCGTCGTGATTTCGGGCCTCACACCCACCCACCCACCGGTACGGGTAAAGTATACGTGCGCGTTATTTTCAGCGGTCTCGCCCATAAAAAGTATAAATAATTCTATTACGTCGAAGCCCTACTTACGGTACATTATACATAGAGGCGAAATATCTCCGCGAACGAATCGTCGGCGTATGTTTCTCGTTCGTAAAATACGTTCCTTCCGATTCTATTCGTCTAGATAAATAACGAGGATATTATTAATACGTTCCACTATCTGGACGTATCGTGGATCCCTGGCGATGTATGATCGGCGTGTGCACTTCCGTACCACCGAAATCAAACGTCGGGCCGCGCTAATATTCCGTACGCTTTTTACGAGCCATTCCCGTCCGTCGACCAAATAAACGGGCGGCGAACGACGCGATTTTATCATTTTCCGTAAATTCGTCCGCACGACCGTTTCGATTTTATCGCCCTGTGGTAACTCGAAAAAGCGAGAGAAAGGGAAGTAAAGAAACACCGATACCTAAATGTAGGCATAGGCGGGGTATGCGTTTACGTTGACGAGTTATTATTACGTAGATTTGTTTCGCGAGTTCGCGGAATGTCGTTATTAATTACGAATTCACTTAGTTTGTTGTCGATTCGAACGCGTTTAAAAAGCGAAAAAGAAATACTTGCAAACCGAGAAAAGTGACGGTGAGTTGGCTTACGCGAATTCGTCGACAATTTAAAAACGAGTCGAGACGCAAAAATAATACTGACGAAGATTAAACAGCCTTTGATCCTCGGAATACCGACTTCTGCTACTTGGTGGACTCGTGGTTGGAGTGCAATCCCGTTGAAGACGAAAGTTGTCCGTAAGCAGACAAATGTCATCCGGCGTTCCACCGACTCGCTGCGCGGACTGGCTGGTGGTCTAACGATTGACAGCCGCTAGGGTGTAATTTCTGTGTTTTATAGCCGAGCCGTCCGGCCACGTAGCGCGGCCGTCTCGTATTACAAGGTCCTTGAAATCGACGTATTTCGTTTTTGCGGCGGTTCCTTACACGTTGAACGTAATAATCGTAGTTTATCGAGTTCGTCGTTTTTCGATGTATTTGTTCGCCTAATAAGGGACACGTGTTCGTTCGATTCGTGGCCCGTTAGCGTGATATATTTTCTACGTAGCCGCGTAATTTTTTTCATACAAATAGAACGCGTTAATTCTGCGGTTATCGTGTGATCGCCACTTTCAATCATCCGCTATTTTGCGCGCTATATATTATTATTATCGATCGTCATCTCCCTCTCCTTAATCCCATCTATTTGGGGTCGGCCCCCTTCGTCCTAAACCTTCATTTGGCCCGATCTCCCACATCCTCCACGCACACACCAGCAATCCTCATATCTTCCTCGATCGTATTCACCCACTTCTTCTTTGGTCTTCTTCCTTCAATATTCATTTCCATAACAGTTCTTACTGTTTCCGACTCTTCTCTCCTCATGCCCGAACCATCTAAGTCTATCTCACCTCATCCACTATCGACGCTACTCCTATGCTTCCCGTACATATTCATTTCTTATCCTATCTTTTCTTGTCACCCCACTCATCCATCTAAGCGTTCGAGATATCGTCGATATTTTACCAAAATATGGTCGGTATTCCGAGATGTTCGAGCGTCGTTTTAACGTTTATTAAAATACGTTATTACGGATAATTACGTCGAAATATGTTCTTAGAATTATGACGAAATCTGCGGATATCATTACAACCGAAATCTCGTTCGGTACGCAATAATGGCGACTTTGTCCCGTGCCGAAGTCCTAAACAGACAACGCGCTGAACCTAACGATTATTGCGGAAACCCTATGTCGAACCGTCGTCTACACACGACGGCGTACTGCTTGTCGTTTGTCTCGCTATATCACGTAATTAGATAGGTGTTTACCCGTTTGAAAATTTCGTAGATACCGTATTTTCTCCGGTTCCCGTTTTGAAACGTATACACGGGACGTAGCGGACTTCGTTCGAGACGATATAGAATAAACGAAAAAATCGACCCGAAAACGAATTCTCGATAGAAACGTGGACGCGGGCCGACAACCCCGTGAGTTTTATCAACAACAACGACGACGACGATAATACCGTCGTCGACGTTTAATCGTTTTCTTTCGTTACGCGGTAACGTTCGTTATACGAGAAGAACCGCAAGCGGCGGACCTTTTGTACAAACGTCGACGAATGGTTTCCTTTTTTTCGTTCCGTTCGTTTTACGCGTAAGAAACGAATAATTCGCCGTCGTCAAATGTCGATAGTTAAAATCGTTTCGGCGTTGATTACACGGAGCCACCCATTCGAAAATGTCAAATCGCGCGCAAAATCACCGACAGTAGTCAGTGTTACGCGTAACGACTTGTCGCGTTTACTGTAAAACGTACATAATAATATTCGGGAACGGTTCTCGGTTCGATAAAACTTCGTTTACGCGTTCCGTGTATTCCCAGTAGGACGACCGTGCCGGATACGCGATTTATTTCGCGCGTAATAACGGACGCGCGATAAAACGTCGCCGAACGGGATCTCGTATTATTCGCCGTCCCCACTATAGTTTCGATAACGAATAATCGGCGAAAATATAATCCGCGCCGGTAGTTGGGCGCTCGAGTACGTGTGTACACACTTAATAGTACGAACTAATACGGGAAAAGTTGGCGCACAACGGCGCGCCAAGACCACGGGAGAATTTCGCTTCGTTTTACATTATTAAACGTGCTATGTAAACGCGGTGCGGTTTAATTTTACCGAAAGTTCCGAAGAACCGATAAATACGGCCAGGGGTGAAATTCTACGCGAAGTGTTGTAAACGAATATAATAGGTCAATCGCGCCGTGTGTACACGCGCTTTTATCGGACGTTCGCGTTTTCGTTTACTCACGGCCCCGGTTCAAAACCGTAAAAAACGTAATCCGTGTTCTCGATTCGGTCGTGATGGCTCGCCACCACCCTCTTCACGTACCCAAAACGAGCGTCGGAAAATTGCCGAAGAAAGTAGTTTTAACGTTTTTCTATTTTTTTTTTTTTTTTCTGAAATTTAATTCGAAAACTACACCGACGAGGACGCGTGTAACCGGTAATTATAAACGATAATGTCGTCTGTAGAACGTATTCTCGTGACGTTTTTTAATTACGGGTTTTTCGCGTTAATTACTACTGGAATCCGTACGCCACGATTACCGAAATTGAAGTTTTATATGTTTACCGCTTAAGAGGAAAACCGATTTCGAAAAAAAAAACCGGTATTAGAATATCCGTTTCGAATATTATTCGTCGACGACTTTTCCACGTTATTTGTATGTTTACGAAAACGACACCAACGTCGGTTTCTTCGAAGAGCGTATTTTAATTTCGACAAATTCCTTAAACGTTAATAGTCGTAACGATATCGTCGGAAAATGTTACTTTTTGTATCGAAACGAAATTATCGTACTTATCGGATCTCCGTGGAACACTTTGATTATACGTAAAATTAGTAATTAACGCGCGTTCGAACGCTTTCGAAATATCTAATTTTCCTACAAACGCGTATTATACTCAAAAAAGTAGCGGGATTGACGGAGCGATACGATAAAAATCAAAATTTCCCCGAACGTAAAATTCTAGTGGAAATACCGTCGAGCCGTCGTACCCAGTAACGTGTTTTATTTACTGCGAATTTGATTAAAGCTTCGAAAAACCTACGCTATTCGACGACCACCACGATGTCTACGTACGCGGGGAAATTTAAGAAATAAAAATGATTACGGAACCGTGCAGCGTTAAAAGAAAAAACGGCTTCGGGCGTAAAACGTGCGCGTAAAGGTTCACGGCGGCACCGAGAATTACGGAACATTTTAGGGACACGAATAACCAACACGAACGCTAGGCACATAAGGTATTTACGTATTATCGGAAAATGCGAAACCAACGGGAGATAAAAACGCGGCGAATGTATGACGTGACGTTTCGTCGAGGTGTTAAGAATAGAATAAGCGGAACGGTCAAAAGTGAATGACGTGCACCGGTGGATCGGAATAAGAAGATTTGTGTCCAAGAAACGATACTATATTTATAATGTTTTTCGAGACGATGTTATTTTAAGAACGGAATAATCGCGAACTGTTTTCGTTAAATCAATTACTAAATAAACGAAACTCGAATAATCAAACGGCGAAACGGAAATATACGATCGTTATTCCTGCAAAAACGTCAGTATTTCGTTTGATGATAATAATAATAATACGACTTTGAGGAAATATGTAATTTATTCAAACCGTGCTCGTTACGATTTAATTGGATCATTTGTAAGCTGTAATTTTTGAACGTATTTTGTTTCGTTTTCGTTCGACGAAAAGCGTATTTTGAAATTAAATATAACGAACGGTACGATTTAACGTATAAATTAATAATCGTATATAATCGGCTCCGAACGAATTCTATTCACGGTGATCTAAATTTTCGATTAAAATTTCGACGATAATATAACGGGAAAACGAAATTCGTACGTAAATAAAACGATTTTGTCGAAAATATTTTAAAAAATAAAAAATCCGAGTAACTATTTTTACACGCGATATTTTTTCGAATACTCGGCGAATATTAGACCGAAAACCTGTATTATTTAAATAAAATACATAACCTTCGACAAACGCGTTTTGATATAGCTGGACGTGAATTAGAGATAAATATACTCGTTGTATGATAGCTCGACTTGAAAATAATCTATAGTCTAAACGGAATGGTTATTTACGCTCGGGAGTTTTTAATATAATACAGAATAGTCGGCACGATCATCCGGGAAAGTGAAAAAACACGTTTTCGTATAATTTAAAATATAAAACTTATTCGAAATTAAGGTCTTTGTATTTTTAAGACAATAAGTTTTTGGCGTACCTACGTTGAAATAATACAGCTGTTGTTCTCGAAACTACACACACGCGCGCGTACACACACACACACACACACACACACACACACACACACACACACACACATATATATTAAATTCGGGGGAAAATGTTAAAATACGACTAAAATAAAGCACGAAATAAAAGGACAATCTCTTATTCACTTTAAACAAACTTTAAAGCAAAATGGTTTTTCTAATTTATCGCGTAGGAGTATATTAGCAACGTGTAATCGATAAATATAAAAAATACGAAAACCTACGAATACCGGTAATCGAAACAATATTTATCGCGAAACTCGGCCGCATTTGATCGCGGAAGATTTTACGACCAACCAAAATACGAGTCGGATAAACGTTTCGTAGTGTTTTTCGGTAAACGTATGTTACGGGACGTACGGTAAAAACGCTTCGAACGTTTTACGCACCAACCGTTTCCTACACGGTGTAATAACTCAAAAATATGGTTGTAAGTCCGCTGGGACAAGGAGAAAGAAATGCTTAATTACCAATGTATAGGTAATCAGGCACTGTTGGGGGACGTATTTGAATTCTAGTGAGTTATTACGCAATTATTTTCGGGATCGTAGATACGAGAATTACTTAGGAAATTTAGTATTAAATGATTAAATCACTTACTTGTCCGATCTTGCTGCTTTGAGTATGTCTTAATAAGAAGAACTTACGAAATTAATTATGAAAGAGAAAAAGGTTGGGACGGTGAGTTTGCTTGTGCAAATTCACCGACAATGACAATGGC
>JAIPRN010003639.1:0-20042 GCA_025469175.1 Geopemphigus sp. TES_GeoC_2020 | reverse complement strand
TATATATAAATAAATAAATAAAATTGATTACTTTAATAAAACAAGTAACAGTAAATAAATTGCACATGAGGTGATTTTCAAGTTATGACTTATGAGTTATTTGTTATTCGCAATAATAAAATAACATCGTGAAACAATTTCCAGCTACCCTTAACCGAATACAAATAAATATAATTTCAATGGTTGACAGAGAATAGAAATCAACAATGGGTTGAGTTGGTCAAAATTTTTTATCGGTTTAAATTAAAATATTAAAAATGAAATAGTAACCATTAAATCACAACGCGTGTTATTTATAATTTTCGCGTAGTAAAGAAATTCAAATTAAAAGTTAGTCGATTAAAAAAAATCACTAAGTTGGTGAAATGTCACTCAAGTTGCAAAAAAAAAAAATAAGAATAGTTAAATAATAATGTAGTTTATTAAAGAAACTTTTGTGGTATACGTAAAATGTGTTTAATTATTTATAAACAAAAATGTATTAAAAGTAACAATAGTTTAAACTTTTTGTCTAAAGGAGAACCTCGTCTTAGTTGTATTATGTTATCCTCTAGTACTGAAAAGGCGTTTCTAACATGACTACTGAACGGTATCAAACAGTATTTTATTTAATGTAAGGTTCTTTAAAAATAGGATAAGAAAATAGATTTATATTGTTGTTCTTTGAAAATCACGTACCTTATAAAATTGTTGTCTTTTCACTTGTCCCATTTCTACCAGAACTTTGAATGTTTTCAAAAGTATACATGTTTTAGCTACTAACTTTTGAAATTACTAAATTATTTAAGCTTAGCGTTGTTAAGTCAAAAATTTATCTTGTAGAATATAACGAGTGAACTTACCCGAGTAATACGTAAATAAATAAATTAGTTGGGTTAAAATTGACTGACTAATGTAACTTTTAATTTAACTTTTAACGTACTGACTAATAAGTACTCGGCCTTAGAAACAGTTCACGTCGTAGTGTAATTTCGATTTATTTCAGCGAGTGCAGTGTTATCAAAAATTTTATTTACGATCATTTTTGCGAGCCAACGTATTTAAAAATTAAATTTATTTCGTACATTTTAATGTTAATCGGTATAGTGGAGAAAACTGTACGCTATAATACCTCGAAAGTCTTGAATTTTATAACAGTAAAAATAGTAACGATTATAAATAAATATTTAATAATAGCGATAGAGAAATTATTGAAACAAATTTACTTTAATAAGTAGAAATTAATTAAAAATCTAATTAAATCTAAAAACTAAACTAAATAATTAGAAATATAACTCACAGTTAATGGTCATCAAACAACATTTTTAATTAGTCAAGTTAAAATTTAAATTTAATCGTTAAAAAAAAATTAAATTCTATTTTTTATTATAAAAATCGGAATTTAACGTAAAATTATTTTACGAAAATATATACCCTATTTGCTTATAAACTGTAAATATTTCATTAGACACAAAGCATATAATATTGTTTCAGTTTCTACGAGTATTTGACTATTTCGTAATATTTAGAATAATACATTTCTATATTTGTTGAAGACAATCGCCTTCGGTGTTTTAATTTAACTATATTATTATGAAGATCAACCTTTAAATATAAATGTTCATACCGCGTAAATTTGAACTAATTAAATACATTTAGTTAATGACCGAAATAAGTTAAATATTTCAGTTAAGAATTTAAACGGAAATTGTCTTTTTAAATTAATTTCAACTTGATTAGTCTACACTTGATTGTTATCATCCTCATTTCATTATTATTAGTCAAATGAACGAGATAAATCGAATACAATCAAAAGTCTATTTAATAGGCCATTCGAAAAAGAACGTTTAACGAAACACACACACACACGCATAAATATATATATATACGTTTGCTTTTATCTGCGGGACTAAATTGTGTTGTGTACATCATGACTTGATGAGATCCGGTTATTTATTCGAAGGTAATTGAAAGCATTATAATGCGGATTCGGAAAAGAGTGAAATATATGTACAAAAAAAAAAACGCGTTGTAGTAAAACGCTAAAAATACGTTTTGAAATCGAAGCGAATCAACCTGGGAGCTATTGGTTTTGCGATAATGGGAGTTTTCCCCCTCGGTAAACACTTATTGGTTGGGCAGTAAAAAAGTTCGGCAAAAGTTTCACGCGACACTCTTTCAGATTGGAAATTCGACACAGATTTCGTATTTAACGCGTCAAATTCCGAATTTCCCCGCGTAGTTTTTGTATCGGGTCATTTTTTTCGGGAAAATCGAGTTCCGTTAAAGAACCCACAGAGCCCCTATATAGTTTCCAACACAATAATTTGAACTCTCGTCACTATTGTCTGTCGAGATTATAATACCTGGCCCTATTGTCCTATACCGCCGCGATCGGTTTAAGTTTTTCATTATTGTTCATTGAATTGCGCGTGTGTTTAATGAAATCGTCAACAAAAGAACAGTATGAATAGCGTCTTAAAATAAATATATTTTTACCGTCCGGTATAATAATTGGTGATGTGTTCAACTCGACCCAATAATCATTCGTGCGCCTTAAGTTGCTGGTTTAAAATAATTTCCATCGAAGACCTTCTGAGTTTGTTCGGAAAATGTACGAACAAACAAAAGCAATATCGTTAAATTCGTTCGTAGTACCGTCACGTTGTCAATTATTTACGATATATATATATTTAATACCCGCATTGAATATACTTTATAATTACGTTTATGTAATTATCGTAATTGGAGGTGGAGAGATTTTAAAACTCGCGAATAATTTTAAGCTACTTACATAATAGTATAAATGTAACTATAATAAGCCTTAAACTTCTACAATTATAAGTTACGTTTATTTAACGAAATAAAAGAAAATAAGCGAACGCGATATTGTAACAAATATCTATAACCCGTCATCGGTCAGTATGAATTTACCGGTCTTGTGTATCGACGTTTTTCCAATTTTTACGTATTTTATGTCGGCCGAATATTAACGCGGTATTATATGGTTAAACATAGCGAAACGTTTTATTTTTATACGAAACGTTACCACTTTATACGCATTTATTATTCTGCGGATAACAACGTACGTTTTATGATCAAACGGTACTATTTGGCCGTATCCCATCTGAAACTTTACGATCAACATAAAACAGTGTATTTTTAAAAATATACTGGGAAGAAAACGCAGGTAAAACTTTTTTCGCTCGTATCGTCGACAATCGAATGGGATTTTTGAAAATATAATAAAGTGCGCTCCAATTGCCGTGAACAATATGTTGGTTTAACATAACACGCGCGCACATACACACACGAACATATATATATAAACATTTTTCAATTTTATTCGACGACGAAACCAGAATAAAATTTTCATTATCACACAACGTAATTTCAGCTTACTCATTATTCGAAAATCAAAGTAAACAGCCGCGTATTTTAAGTTCTAACGAAATCGAACGAATAATTATTGTCTAAAATAATCGAACTATTTCAAATACAAACGTATTTAAAGGCTATACTTATCTCGGAGACATTATCTTGGGAATTTTGATTCGGCTTTCAATTTGTATTCGATATTTCGTAATTTATTCTAAATTACGTACGCATAAAAGCGTACGAAATGTTATTATTTTCATTCGGAACTTGCCAATTCTTTTCGTCATTGTTAAAAACTAAGCAGAAACCTTGAAATGTAAAAGCGACTGATATTTTTTACATTCTTTGTACGTTTGTCGTAAAACCGTTCGCAGTATAATCGTATAAAATACGTGTTAGTGGTGCGCGTACACAAACAATTTAAAACGTTTATTTCGTCAAATAAAAAACCTTTTAGACCGAAATTTAAAAAAAGTACAGACGAATCTATGTTTCCCGCTACTAAGATAAATGTAAGCTCAGGGATACGAGCTCCGTAACTTTTGCCGTCCATTAGTTTTTTCGCTTACACAAATTTACAAATATTATTTCGACGATAAATTACGACCACTATATATCAATAAATTGCGAATTAAAAATAACCTCTTTCTATCCGAATTTTAACTTTAAGAAAATTGCGCGTCCGACGGTTGTTAAACATTTTCGAATATTATGCGGATAGAGAGCCACGCTTTTTATCGCAACATTATCCCAAAACACGTAATTTCGAAAAATCGTTTCGCTCGCAACTTTCTAACCGTCAATAAATTTGTAGGCTTCGTGTATCGTACGGATTTATTGCCGACGAAAAAAAAAGTATATATTCGCGCATCGATCGTAAATGCGCTATTTTTTCTCCCCTTACTCACCGGTCATGTTGAGCTTGAGCTCTCCGTCTGTGTACACTCCCACCTTGATCCATTTGAACGTGCCCGGTTCTACCTGTTTGAAGTGAATTATATTGTAACGGGCCGGTCCGTCTCCGTTGGAGTCGAAATGGAAGTTATCGCCCGTCAAACCTGCAACGTGTGATTTGAACGAATACACCAAACAACTCTACAAGAAAATATTGACCGAAATACGTTCTCGCGAGCTTTCATATTGGTTGCGGACGCCACGCGTGTTAGATAGGGGAAAACGGGTCTGTGGTAAAAAAACAACCGTGTACTCTAGATGATTGCGGTTGACGGAAGTTTTTTTTTTAATTTACTTTTTTATCTAAAACGAAAACGAAAACACGAATAACAAAAAAACGTGTACGGCAAACACAATATCACGTACAAAGGAGATCGGGTTTTATACGGCACGTGTATTAATAATAATAGAAACGTATGTATTAAACGCTTATACTAAACGACGTAAAATGCCCAAGTTAATATTTTGCGAAAATTCGTTGTACTCGATTTTAAAGCGTTGACGAAAATCCAATACGATTTTTTCATCGTTATTGTTATTATTACTATTGACATTTACCACCCCTCGCTAAGATTTAGAGCCAACTATAATTATATTTTAATTAACACGCTATTCGCTTTTCACGTGTCTTATTTAGAGATTGATCGTTATAATAATGTCGATTAATACGTTACGATAAACGGTGATAGGCTATTAGATATATATTTTTGTCGGAGTATCGCGAATTTTGAATCATCGACAATTAACCGTACGGAAAACGTGAGCACATTTTTGGAGGTTTAAAGTGGGTAAATATGATTTTAAGTTTATATTACGATTAAGTTTCGTACATTGTTTTAAAATATCGATAATTCGATATTATTACGTATTAATAGTTTATTTGACGAAATAACGAATTATTCGAGTAGGCGCGTTTTATTACGAATATTAAAACCGTTTGAATTTTTCGCGTTTTTTTTCAAGCTCTATTTTATACGTTAATTTATTCATTGAAAATATCATACGGTAAACTTTGTAATTAAAAATTTTATTAAACGCGAACCGGCGATAATTTCTCGGAAAACGGTATAAAATTAAATTTCATTTTCGAATTATCCTTAATCGAAAAAGAATAGTTACCCGAAAAATTTTATTAACAAATATTATTATAGCCTATAACGTTTTAAACGGTCAACGTTAATCATTAATCGTTTATTCGAAAACTATGAAAACTATAACGATTGCGCAGAAAAATGTCCATGACCTACACGTCATAATAATATTTTATGGAAATAAATCGTTTTTCGATTTCTAAATAATCGAGTATTCTTGATTTACAGATATACTTGAGGGTATATTCTTTTAGATATTACCAATACTTTGATATTAAAAGCATCAAACGAAAAATTGACGTCTAAAAATATTTTTAAGTCCAATCATTCACTCACAGTCCGTCCTTTAGTACGAAAGTCGCACAATGGCTTACAAGCGAAATATAATAAACTTGTATTCGGAATACGAACGAAGTATCTGATTTACAAATATATTTATTATTATTATTATTTTTATGTCAAGAAATTTGTTTTGAAGTTTCACCATTGATAAATTGTAGGCAAGCGTTCGTTTGGATACGTGCTTTTTGTTCGTTGTCATATCGTTTTATAGACTACTTTCGAAAATTATATCCCTACTTCTTTAACGTTAAACAAAGGTAAACTTATAATTTTCAAACAGTATTCCATAATTTCGCCTACTCTAGAATTAGAATAATCGACGATTTTTAATTGTCAATATTCCGTTTATGAATAATTGTTACGAAAATATTTGGTCATAAGAGTCATATATTTCGCGTAATTCTGTTGGATCCGTAATACTCGTATCGTTTACCTTTTATCCATGTACCTAAAACAAAAACGGGGTGGATCTATCGCAATTATAAACAAATACAGGGTGAAATGCGGAGATATAAAAAAAAATTAATAAGGTTGGTTCACGGATGAGATAAATGATTTTGAACCTACGAGCAATATGGCTTCGACGTATATAATACCGTTCAATTCATTTCGTATCACATATGTACTCAACAATATATATGCGTATTATTAAATATACGACAATTTGGGCATGCGTAGACGAGTAGAAAATTGTCGTATTGCGCATATATGTATTGATGTCGTTCACGATACATATGGCGTTGAAAATTTTAAGGTTTTCCAAAAAAGCGTGCAACAAGCCATCGACAATATAACGCAATATATATATATATATGAAGGCTTTTTGCTGTCTGTGTTTACCACCATTATCGCGACGAGATATTTATTACGTTCGTTATTTTTCGACGATATTTCAGAAATGTGTGCGTTTCAGACGAAAATTGCAAAAAAAATGGCTAAGAAAAACTATAATAGCGTAATACGCTATCGTCACGTACGTTATATGGTCATGGAATTGATATCAATTTCGTTTCATTGGCAAAGTATCGCAGAGAGTGTCCTACGATATTTGTCGGTTTTAACTCGTTAAAATGTCCGGGAAATTCGATAAATTTTCTAGTTTTAGAAACACAGCGCGTGTAACGTTACTCGTTTGAATAACGAGAGATTAAAAATGACGAACACCGCCGTTTTCCCGTCGGGCAGAAACTACGCGAACATAGTTCTAGGTCAGTTGTTTACTCGAACGTCCTCGTCTATCGCTCGTCCAATTATTTCTCTTATCGCGTTTAGAAAAATATAAAACGTATCGAATCCCGGCGAGTTATTACCCATTTTCGGGACAAGGCGCCGCGTATAATTTGTACTACTCAGTTTTACGAGCCCTATACCGGAGAAACGCACCGGATTATAATATTAAAAAGACGAACGAGACTAATCGTTTACGTTGCGCGGGCGTTCGGAATGCGTTAGCAATAACAGTTAGCGGTAAACGCGCGGAGAATTACGGGGCTAATAATAATAACGACGTATTCTAAACTTTCCTCCGGAACGCTCTCCGCCGAACTTAAATAATATTATTAATAATACGTACGCGCGCCAGTTTAGCGCGGTTAAAATGAATTCGGCGGTACGTTGGCGTCTCGGATATGAGAGAAAATATATATTCAATGAAAACGAGTTAATTACATAGTGTACATTACGAGAATAACGTTCGTAAGCGCTATATATTTGATTAGTTTTCGTCTAGAAGTTTACGCGACGGTGCAGAGGTTCGTTATTAGACATATATATGTGCACGACTGGTTAAATGTGGTTAAGGGTTCGGTAACATAAATTAACACGAAGAATGTGTTATTATTTTCGAACTCCCGTTTCAATTTTATAATAACGTAGCTATAGAAAATATGGACGCGTATATTACGTATACATAATATGTACATATATTACGTACGTAGGTATTTTTTTAACTTCGAGGTTAATTAAAATACGTCCGTTGCTGTGGATTGTAAAAGGTTTAGCAAATTAATAATCCGGAGCGAAAAAATTGAGTTAAATTTAATTTTTATTTCCGCCGAAAATGAAAAAACACAAGGCGTACTACTCGAAGTGAAGGTTCGTCGCGTGTTTACCTCGTTTTATTGGTGTTTATTATTTTCCCGGACTTTTGTCACGAATTGAACGCTTGTATATAAATTGCCGTTATTAAAGTTTTTATTACGGTTTTGATTACACGACGAAATATTATTGGACATTGTTATGAATACGCAATACCCGTTAAAATTATTATTATTATTATTATTTCTTTATGCGTATAGCGTTGTAGTCAAACAGGGTTATTATTTTATTTTATAGTTAAGTACGCGTATAAATGGGCAGTTTTTTCTCAGTTTTTTTACTACGTAATCACGGCATGTTTTCCGGAGTACCTAATATTTGAATAAAGTCTACTCGAAGTTCGCGAGCTGGCGTACAAATTGTTTCGGTTACGTAAGTACGGTACGTTACGGTTATTATAAAAACCGACCGTATATTACGCAACGCCGTGGTTATCTTTACGTTGTTCGTCGGACGAGTGTTTTTCCGATAAACTATCAAAGGCGCGCGCCTATGTTTCAAACGAGAACGATTGAACTGAATATTATCACTGGATGTTGAACGAAAAGAAGCGGAGAATATTATGGTTTCGTACGCATATATCTTACAAAAATCGCGGTGTATCAAACAACGTACACACACGAATTTCGAAATGGCCAAAATCGACGAAAACGTATTTCGACGTTAGATAGTATGGAAACCGAAAGTAACGTATAATTTAAACGAAACTAATAGGGTGAAAACAACGTCCGACCGTCCGCGGGTATATATATATGGAAATACGCGTTTCGGAAAACGAAAGCTCAGTTTTCGCGAGGCACTTTTCAACGTTCCCGCGGAAATCGCACGAAATTTCTGGCGTATTTTGGTTTTCGACTCGGCGATTGTTGTCGATCATATATTTGACAACAGAAAGCCGCGTGTACCATGAAACGGCGGGGTCGTCGTCGATTTCGTTTATCATTTGGCCACTGACTGTGGCCACCGACGGGTGGTCCCCGGTTGGTTCTTGCACGATTCGGACGCGAAGTTTCAGCTCGTAGTGGAGATTCTGGCAGAGGGTTAGTTTCGACCGTGGTACAATTAGAGAATCCAATCCCGGGATCCCGAAAATCCCGACACCGATAAATAACTAATCTCGGGATTTTCATAAAGTATCATATACAGTAATAACGGGAAATGGTAAATAACAGTTCACTGTTCTACGTTAATCATTATATACGTATTATTAATACAATATTTTATCGTCACTGTATATCCAATTATTTAAATCGATCACGTTTCTGCCGGTTATTGTATTAGCGTCTGGCGCCAGTTGTTACATGTTTATAAAATCAGAAATATGTTTCGTACGTCAAAACGATTAAATATTTTTGAAATCGTCGTAGTATCCGTTGGCCCTGCCGACAAATCATCGAAAAACAATCGAATATATTTGCGAACTGAGAAGTTCCCGTTCATCGTTTACCATCTATAATTGAGTGTGTCACTTATCTATTCCCGCGATTATCGAATCGGAACGTGTATTTTTAGCCGCTGTTTATATAGCAAGTACATTGAGAAACCGACTCGCAGACGAAACATTGACCGTTTTAATATTCCTTCGTTCGTATTTTCAGAATAAAAAATAAATAAGTTCGCTTTTGAATTTTATTCGAGTTTATTCGTTTTATTTTAATTCCGATTGAAAAGCGATAGAGACTAATAAAAACATTTTTTGAAAATACTATTTTTTTAACATTTGTCCTTACCGAATTTCGAAATAATCTCGGGATACTGAGATTAATAACGACGTAGGTATTAGGGAATTATAATTTCTAAGTTAATGATCGAACATATATAGAACATTTCCAGAAAGTCGCGGGTTCCTTGCAAACGAAATTCGAATTGCTTCAATATTTTTTCGCGATATTTTTTATGACCAACTGACTTGTCGGTGTACGATATTTGCTTGTGCGGCTGTTTTAAAATCGAAGTGTACAGCATTCAATCAACAATAATCGCCGAGTTTGAAACTTGAATTCGAGAGGAAATTCGTGCGATTTTCATGGACGCGTTACAAAGGGCTATCCAAAATTCAGCTTCCGATACTCGGAATGCGTATTTATCGCCGTGTACCGGACGTTCCTTCTTATTTTGTTATTTTGCGCTAAACGTCGCGTGTTTTAGTAACAACGAAACACTGAAAATATATGTTTTTAACTTTGGTTCGAGTTATTTCAACATTTTCCGTCTTCCTGGCTCACTCCGTATAAATATATCGGTTAACAATTTATATTGTAGAAACGATCGTAAATTTTTGGATTTCTAACGAAGCGAAAACTGTATCGGCCTAAGAATAACGTGAACGGTGTTTTGTATCCGGAAAACAATTTTTCTGACAGTAAGAAATATGTGTTCGAAACGTCGTGTATAGATTGTATGGACTAATTGTTCGAGTCGTAATTAATGTTACGAGGCGGTCGTCGGGTCGGCCCGGTCTCAGATAGCTGGTCTGAGAGAGGGGAACTGTGGTAACGAAAGTCCAATGGTTTGCACCCGGCGTTTCGTGGGTCCGACCCCGGATCGCGGCCGTCTCGAGTCGTGTGTGGCGTCCGGACAGTGCCTAATCGCGACATTTTTCGTGTGTGTTCTACTTTCGCGTTGTTTTGCACGTTAATGATCTAGTTGTTTATAATTAATTAGTTTTATTTGTAACATTAATACTGATTCACGGCATTATTGCGCGTATTCATTTTCCTTGGTTCGTCGAAGCACCTATAGTTTCTCCGACTATCCCACACGAGTCAGAGCAGACAACCAAGTTATGCGAGAGCTACGGTTCGCATAATCACAGGATCTGTTTTGGCGCAACACTAATCGATTGAAAATCGTACACAAAGACGGATTTGGAGTTTCACGTGTGTTGGTGCAGTTTGTTGAGCAAGGACGGCGTAAGAAAACCGCCGAAAACAATATTGTCGCGAACTTGCGTCGTATTATTTTACTCATCACGTACCGTCTACGTCCATTTAAATTTGTTGTATAAATATATGTAATCGAAGTAAAACGTTTGATCGCTCCGAGTTAAACAAAAAATGATGACGAATATCCAGTTATATTTCGGTTGTTTTTATTTCGAAATTAAAAAGAAAACATTTCGCGATGAAAGAAGAGAATCGCGTGTAGTTTGAATATATTATTCCCTGCCAGTTCTTTAATAAATGATAAAAAGACCCTATCACAACACCAGCTACTGTAATATAAGAATATATATTATAAAATATATAAATATATTCTTCACGATCTATAGAAATACGATAAAAAGAATCCTCTGAAACATACTGGATACGTCCGCTATGGCCGTTTATTTTGAATTATTCTTACTCTTGGGACGTTCGCAGTGGCCAACAACTATTATATCGTTTGAGTTATCGACTAATCTTTTTATTGTAGAAAAAACTCCATTTAGAAAACATTATTTTAACGATTTTTTTATCGCGTTATTCGTAGTGCCAAGAAGTGTTTTCACTGCGCAAGAACTTACGATAATTGAAATACGAAATTAAATTTCGCCTTTTTAATAATTATAATAACGGTGTATAATAATTTTGCAAGACGGTGTTTAAACATAATCAATTTGTGGGTTACGACATTTAACTTTTTTTTGAATCGAAATATTTTGTTACAGACATTGTTTTTCGGGAGATATTTTTTCGACGATTTCTCGATAGGTTTTCTTTTCGGATTAAGGCTGCCATATACTTTAATTACTTTTACGTCCAATCAACTCTTATTTATTAATTCCAAAACTTCTTTATTCGTTTAAACGATAAATTATCCGTTTAAAAACGAGAAATCAAATCACACCGATTAATGGCTGAACTATAATGAATATTTATATATTTTTTGCCACGTGTATTAATTATGAGGCTTTATAATCTACGCTATTCAATTGAAAACCACAATCTTGTTCCTAATTTACCTTAAATAGTTTGTAAATAAATTATTCTTAATGTAATTTTTTATATATATGTATAAATATATATATTTAATGTATATTTGAATGAAACTAAGTTCTTACTACAAACTCAAAGTATTATACAGTGTTATATATACATTTTTATTTTTATCCTTTATTGGCGAATTTCGATATTTTATTGATAATAGAGATCGTTCGAAATCCATTTTTATACGTATCGTATATTATTAGCACGTAATAATATTCGCTGATAAGGCTAAATGGTATGCTGTCAAGACGATATGCGAGAAAATATAAAATTTTATCGTTCGTAATATATGGAATTCGTCATTTTTTTTATACTCAAAATTGGACGATTTTTATGCTACTGAGTTAAAGTCGACTTTGGTCGTTTTCGATTTATACGTTATTTTCGCGTGAAATTTCAAACATCGTCAAATGGTGGCTATTTATGGATTTTTATACTCGAGATATTATCAAACACGTTTGGTGATATGACGCGATTCAATTTTTTTTTGTATGATAAGGGCTTTATCATGCATTGGTCATAAATCATTAAAGACAATTAATATTCGAATACAATTTTTTTTTATCGATTATTCGATTTTCTGGTAAAGTCGAGTCTCATTTTACAGAAGTCGCCCGATTATTTACGGACTATCCGTCTCTAGTGTACGAAATACGTAATAAAATACAATACGTTACGTCGTATATAGGTGCCTAGGGAGACAAATATTTTTGTAAATGTTTGCCAAAAAACTGAAAGTTAAACCAAAAAATTTACTTTGTATATGTATCCCGAATAAAAAAACGAAGGAACAAAAATGCATCGACGGCGTAAAAAAAAACCTTTATTAAAATTAAAAGTTATGAACTCGTATATCTTTAAAAAAGTTTTCGGGGTTGATTTTTTGTGAAAAATAATGTTCATGTTCCCCGTATTAGTCGTATTACGCAATAAATTCACGTTTATTATCTTTCTACATTTGTAATTTATATTGTTTAAAATAAATTTCTATCGTGGTTATTTGAAATTTATTCTCGTATAACGGATATCGCGTGTTCTGTTAGTTTAATAACGATAATAAATATTATTCACTACAGATATATAAAGTAATAATATTAATAACGCGCGATGGTATAATACATTATTAAACGAATGAAAATAATTATTATTCCACGATTTCATCTTTATAATATAATAGATCAGAGAGAATAAACACTAAAACTCACCCTCTATTACCCACGAAAATTGATTTTAATTCGAACGATGTTCTAGTTTTACATTGGCGTATTTTTATTTTATTTGCGAACTCTCCTAAATAGATGGAATTCGTCGATCTTTCCGTAAATTTGGGCCTTTTCATTTCCCATTAGCGAATTGAATATAGTTGTTATTCTATTTGACTCGATTTTCGACTTTCTAAATATTTACGTACATTCACGGAAAAACTATCGAAATATTTTTTAGAAAAAAACACGATAACATCGTAAGCACGAGCGGTTTTCGTCGAATAAAATAAAAAAAAATGTTTTTTATCGGAATTTCATATCGAATTATTTCAAAAAATAATACTCGGAAACGGTATAAACGTGTTTATTATATCGTAACAAGCGATCTTTCGAATTATGGGAAATGATTATTAATGCGTTACGGAAAACGGAAAATCGGTGAGCCGTTAAATATTGTACAAACAAAGAATAGAGGATCGCGTACGAAAAAGGATTCTTATTATCGTTTATGTGAACCGACGTTAAGAAAAATTACGAAATCCAACGTCGGCGTTTCACACAGAATCCCAATCGATGGACAATCGGTTCGCATAATAACCTAGAGAAGTGGACGACGGGTATGCCGCACATGTCGTACGTGAAATAAACACGTCGGTCGTTATATATTAGACGTCATGAGCAATTAGAATGCCGGCGTTTCAAAACGAGTTTATGCGACAGTTTTACGAAATACGTAGGTAATCCGTATTTCGCGTACAAAACGGAACGAGGGATATTATTTTACGAGACAATAATATACCTATTGTATGACTTGAATTATTATTGTTGTAATTATATAGCGCTCCCAGCGCGGAATATACAATTACATTAACCTCGCCAGTAAATGTACTTGTTACGAAACGTGTACAACACGCGTCTACCCTAGACGCCGCACTGTCTCCCGTATTATTTCCCTTTATTCCCTGGGTTTTTAATATGCCAACGGAACGGTACGGTTTTATGGGCCTAGAATATCAAAATACGCGCCTCGCGTATGCAAATCCGGTATTCGTAAACATTTTTGCCTTAGCTTATATTTCACGGGAACCTATTTCCTTCAAAATCTGACCCGAATAATCTGTGGGACATTCACCGGAACGAACGTTGACGCGATTCCACTGTAATTTTGCGACGCTCTTTCTGTTTGTCTTTTAAAAATGTATTAACGAGAGTTTCAACAACTGAAATTCGACTGTTCGGCGTTTCGAGCGTACTCTTAAAATTTCACGAATTTCCATTTCTTACTTTTTACATTCCCGTGTATGGTGTGGTCTATTTTAGACTGCGTCGGCGTCTATATATTTATATATATATATTGGCGTGTTATTTGTTAAACGTTTTTTCGTTTAAAATTTATATTATTTGTATTTACGAAATATGTCGGAAAGTTATTTCAGTGTAGTAAATACGCTGAAAGATTTTCGTATATTGGGCGAATATATTAACGAATTCCTTTCTTACGGGGGTTCAAATAACTACTTATTATATGTTACCAAATTAACTTGAACATTTAACGCGTGCGCAATTTATAAATAGACGCATAATGGTGTTTCACGTTCATTTCGTTTACAACGTGATTATATCGAGCAATTAATTTTTTTATCTCGAAACGACGGGTCGTTTAATAGGTTTCGATATTTATAAATAGGTAACTTTAAACCATAGTAATTGTTCGTAATAATAACACAACATATACGTCTTTATTTGTTTCAAAAATAAATATTTATGTGGAAATTCGCTACTAAATTAATCGAAAAGGAATTAAACGGTAGCGAGAAAACTTTAGTTGTGGTTCGACTAGATCATTTAACCCGGAGTCGTTAATGTTGCGATTATTATTCTAAATTAAAATACAACGAATAATCGTCGCGTTCGAAAAACGATTTTGAACGAAATTCGGTTCCCTATTAGTCTTCGTATTTTTCCGAAATTTAAACTTCTAACACGTCGGAAACGTTTTGGCGAACCATTCGTCGAATACGTTTAAAAATATTACGCGTCTTATTTCCTAAAACACGTTAAATATGAAAATCGCGTACATAAAAAACGGATACATTTACAATTTTGCCGGTTTTTGTTTCGTAATACTACGAAAGTTTTCGGTATTTTTTCCTTACGCGTAAGAAAGTTAATGAGGAATTGTAGAAACGTGTGAGATTAAATACCGATTAGGTACAATTCGCTACCGGAATGTAACACGTGTAAAAGTCGTTACTCGATTACTCGTTTTACACGCAAAAGTGTGTATATATATATATATTAATAAAACACGTCGTCGTAAAAACAACATATTCGCACGCGGAACCCGAAACTCGGAATTCGGATTTGTTTACAACGACAGGTGTGGGTAAATCAAATTTGTCGCGTCGCGTGACAGTCTAGCAGCCAAGCGTTAAATATTGTAACGTAATCGGAAGAAAACGAAAACCGTTATGAATTTTAATAAAAGTACGCCGCGAAAAATATACGCGCTAAACGTCAATTTGAAAATAGTGTTCGTGGGCGAACGCGTACGAGAAGAAGTCGTTTTTCTTTTTTATTGAATTTCGCGTCACGAACTCGTTTTTTGTAGAATCTCGAGTGTGTTTCACATTTCGGATATGACAATAATTTGTCGAAAACTCATCGGCGTACGAACTTTTATTATATTTGATTCTAACGTGCCAAATATAACGCGATTTTCCCTAGGTTTTTCCGGGAAATTGATGGCGATTCAAAGGATACGCGTATATGACTACTATTGTAATCGCCTTGGAAATAAATCCGACGGTATCCGTAGGCCAATTGTCAACATGCCGGTTACGGCCTCGTTTAAAATTTATCACCCGTCGCGCCGTTAACCGCGTAAAAACGCATTACATTGTTAAGAGTTCGCAATGTTTGTTATAAATTGTCTATCGGGACGCCCGGCGTGAGCTTCAGGTTAACACGTGCGCAGTAGGTGGAGAAGTTAAAAAAGTATCGTGAGATGTTACACCCCCCCTCGATCTTAGAAAAAAGACGAAAGCATATTCATTACGAGTATCAATCCCAAGGGAGGTGACCGTTTCGATAAAAGTTTCGTCGCTCATTCTATAAACGAACCAATATCGGGTCCGGTCGCGATTGATTTCGTTTTGCGTCGCTTATATAAAGTATTATGTTACACGTAGTTTAAGATTGGCAACAAAAAAGGAAAAAAAAGGAATCTGTCGAACGGAAAGAAGTTTCATTTTTACTCGAAAATAAAATATATATATATATATATATACGTCGAATATTGTTTTAGTATTTGTTTCGCGTTACACGTAAAATTCGATTTGTTCCGAAGATAAAATTCGAACATTTTTACCGATTAATAATTGTCGAACGTAAACTCGATAAGGCATCGTCGCCAAACAATCGTTGTGGAAATAATGTATTCGGGTATCTACATCATTTTTCGGTTCGTTCGATGAAGATAATCGTAAACAATTTTTCCTATTGAAATAAGTTTTATTTAACGAATTTTATGTACTTCATAACCGACCAAATGTACAAACGTACATTTTCATTTCGTTTCGACGTTCGACGACAATTTTCCGCGTCAGTAGCCCGGCGCTAAATTAAAATACTTTTATTGCGCGTATTATTTCGATCGTTGATCTCCGTTACGTCGTAAACGATTGAACGGAAAAGAACGGTATTTATTTATTCGATCCAATACTTTTATTACGTTTTAATTTTTAGGATTTATTTACTTAAGTATATTCCAGATTTATCGTTATCAATGTATTTGTTTGTCATATTTCCGTATATTTGTAAATATAAATGAATAAACGTTTATAATTACGAACATTCAGAAACAAACGGACCTAATTCGATGAAATTTTAACCGATGTTTTGCTCAAAACTAGTGGATTTGAAATCGTGTGCCACGAGTTTAAACACGTTTTTATGTTCACGAATTAGCGTTGATATAATATGAACGCTCGGGTATTATTATCGTTTAAATTGAATAACCTATACGGATTTAATTTTATTTGAAATTAATTTTTTTTTCAACGAATTTTATATCATATTATTATTACGAATTTTATTGTAAGCATAAAAATTGTCTAAGGTAAGAACAAAGTTTGCCGAGTTAGCTAGTGTATTCAGAGTATTGTTTATGTTAAAATATTAATAAATTTCTTTTAAACGTATTTATTTTAACGGGTATACAATAAAATAATCCAAACTAAAATATAATAAAAAAACTATAATATTTTCAACTATGTTTTGAAGTGCTTAAATGCAAGTCACGTGTATTACTATAATAATTCCGACATATATTTTAAAACATTTCGAAATTTGATCGGACAATGTGTGAAATATTTATAAAAGATCGCAGCGTTATTCAGAAATAAAGCATTACTATACTAAAATACAATTTTACATTTTTGATCATCTGGTTCTTATTTACTGTTAATAATAGTCGTATATTATTCAATTTATACGCGATTTTCGTTTATGCGTTTTCGAATAAAAGTATTACAAAGCTGCTACATTTGCGAAGTGAAGTTTAAGAAATTTAAATAAGCGTTAATATTAAATAACGCCCTTTAGGAATAAAAATGTGAAAAATGTGATTTCCTATCAAATCCGCAAGACGAACATTTTCCACCGCTCATTTACAGTTTAAATACACGAAATAAACGTTGTCACATATGTAAATACTCTGCCCCTCTGATATCGGGAAAAAATGATTAAAAATGATTTTTCGTTTAAAAAGTCCGCTTAAAAGAAATTAAATATTATAATTCATCCATATTCTCGTCAATTTTTAGAAATTGGTGTATCGACAATATTTATATACATATATATATTTATATTATTTAGCGTATACTCGCAGTGTTTCGACGTAAATTGGCTAACGGTGTACCGATCTGTGAATTAAAATTTTAAACGTTTCGGTACTCTACACACAACGATCAGACATGGATCACGTAAAAATGATCGCCAGTTAAATAAATCGACGTACAATCGTGTTTTTCCTTACACAATTATGTAGAAACGACGCGTGAAATATTTTATAATATTCGAGACCCCAAATCGGTCTACATTTATATTGAGCGTTATTTTTAAAACGAATACGCGATACGAACGTTTTGTTCTAGTCTAAGAAAATGTAATCACGTATTTATTTCGTTTAAACAATGTAGTTTGTATTCAACTCGTGCTATTTATTCCTTCCTGGGAAATCGGGAAAATGCAATTTAAAGAAAATTCTAGCCAACCTATATTCAATTATTCATGAATAAAAACGGCGTAATTCTATGTATTATTTAACTCGTCGTTATTATTCCGTTCTCATATTTTGTATAAAAATTGCCGACAGTCGTGTCGAAATTATTAAGTCGAGAATTTCAATTCGCTCAATATTTGATATCCTCGTATATTTCGGAATATAATACACAACGTCGGGGGCCGTACGCGTTTTAATATTAACTCGAAATTGTCGTCGGTATACTCGAATATTTTCCATTTTCACTTTCATCGAAGAGTAAAATATCGAATATATTTAAAATAAAAAAAAATATCGAATGATAATTCTGTGTATTGTACAATATTAAGCGTTGTTAATTTACGTACAACTTTTCTACGAATATTCCTATATTTACATATTCTACGCGAAATAAATACTTTTTGATATTTTTTAGAAAATTTAATAACAAACGAGGCAATCAATCATTTATGTTTCATAAATATAGAGAAATCAATATTTTATATACATTTCTTAATGTACAGACAGTTTAAAATTGTCAATATTCATTTGGACTCATCGGTGTTTTTATATTTATCAAACGTTTATTAAATATTTTTTTTTGTAATTTAAAACGGGGAACTTTAAATTTTAGTATTTTTATTATTTGATTTACGTCGTTATTACCAAAAATATGTGTATTCATATATAATAAAATGTCCTTTGGAGGATGTTTAGTACTTTATAAAATGGAAATCGAGAAAAAATATATTAATATATAATCAATACTTTCTCGGTTCTCCTTAGAATTGAAAATAAGAAACTATATTATTCAGAGTGCAATAATCGCGAAAGATAGTAAATAGAAGTAGAAGATATATTATATTTAACTTTGATCAGTGAGGATTTTCGAAAAGTTAAATGATTACAAAATAAATTGTTATCGTTGATTTTATAAAATGCGGATAACTCAAAAGTCATAAGTCTCACGGATGCATTTATTCAGAGATAATAATTTAATACTATTATGAGCAGTTTTTCTATATTGAGCTGATATGATATTTCCTTCCCTGTACCGCGAAACAAATATTTTCGATTCGTCCACGTTGTTAAACAAAGGACGAGAATATAAACAACAGGAGAGAATTTAAATATGGTTTATGAATTTTTAAATATATTGTTATACACCAAGTATGAACACTTTTGTTTTAGTCATTATGGATTGTCGACTATTTTGTATTATCTATAATAATACATTTCGAAATTTGACGATAATTGATTTGTCTTCCAACGTACATAAATTAAATTGGATGATAACGATTATGAACTGCAAGTAATTAAGTTCATAAACTGACAATTTAAAATAATTATATTCGTTAGTTAATAACAATACAAGTTTAGCTTCGCTAAGCTATCTAAATTAAAAAGTTGAACAAAGATTGTCTTTCTAACTATTTAATAAATACCTACCTCTGCTTAGGTTTAGTACATTCACACTAATAATTGTGTAATTTTTTTCATATACTACAACGATTACATTAGGGTTTAAATTGTTGTATATTAAAGGCGAATTATTTGTCATAATTTTGTAAAAATTACAATAAATTTTTAATAATATATATATTATTAACTCAAAATGTATACTGTTAAACTCAATTCGACGAATATTTTAAAAGTGAAATTTAATTCCAAAAAATTGCCTATGTTATATATATATATATATATATATATATATATATATATATAGAGAGAGAGAGAGCGAATTTATAGTTTAGATTGACAAAGA
>JAIPRN010003638.1:0-20045 GCA_025469175.1 Geopemphigus sp. TES_GeoC_2020 | reverse complement strand
CACCAGGTAAAATCGTTATAACGGTAAATGTTGTCGCCTATAAATTTTAAAAAATTTGTCGTTTTTTTACGATCGTTTATTTTACGACTATTTTATTTATTTATTTTTTGCAGTTCATAATATACACGCAATAAAATATAAGCGCATCACGCGAAATAAATATTAAACAACGTGTCGCGGTTGACGTCAATATAAATATTATCATACGTCCCGCCGATAGCGAAAATACGTTTCGCAGGCGAAAAACAAAAACGAATACGTTTAAATTTAAATTATATTCGAAATTAATTCGCGTTTAGTAGTGTACCACTGCACGGGCGCGTGCCTCCGTGCGTAACCTATATTTATGCGCGTAACCGACGGCCATTATTTATTTATTTTCGTATTATGTTATCGAAGAATAATATTATCCGTCGAAGCGAAATACCGAAAAAATCGCGTATTTATATGTGTCGCAATGTCCGAAACCGATACGTTCATTTCACGTATAAAACGACGTGTTGTTACTCGGGATAAATTATTGCGAAAACAAACGGACGCGCGCGCCAAAACTAACGGCGCTTATTCGACGCGTTATACGAATCGTTTCGTACGTCTATCCCGTGTACTACTACTACGCCGATTAAAAAAATGTATCGAATTTTATCCAGGGGCGCCGCGTAATTGAAACAAGTACGAATAATCCCCGACGAGAAATCGTCGTGTACGCGTGCACGAAGTCTCGGTTGTTTTGTTCGGGGCCGAACGGAACGTATTTAATACGAAATAACGTCGATAGGAATACATCGGAGTACGCCGACGATCCTGTAGACAAATATTATCGAATTTCGGCTCACGTACTGCGGTAGATTCTCGACAATTCGCGCAGTCAAGGGACGGACGGTTCGGTACGCGTTATCGGGAATACGAAATGAAAAAACACGCGAACGTGTACGGAAAAGTACGTACAATGTGCGGTAAGAATAAAAACTAACCAATAAACTCCGGTTTATACAAAACTATACGGTAAACGACGAAAAAATAGACGACCGGCCGGAAAAGATCGATAAAATTCCCAAACGTTTACCGTATCAACTCCTCCGCATTTCCATTCGGCGAATACACCCAATACGAATTACGTACGAGAAATCGTCAGGAAACGGTCGTCTCTCTCGCTCGCTCGCCTCCTAGGTATTAATTACGCGATTTCCTAGACGAGGCGTTTTTATCGCGCGCTTGTTTTGGTCTCTCACTCCGAAAACGGTACGACAAGGTTTGGAAACGCGAATTATATACGACGTTTTAAGCGACCTCGAACGTGAAAATAACACGAATTGCCGAGAGGAGGTGTGTCCGAATCGCGTTGTTTTCACACCCTTGTTGTCGGGGGATTTTCTCCGGGGACCGAATAAAATTTGTACGAATTGGCCGAAAATCCGAATAATCGAGACACGACGTTTCGGGATTCCACTGTACTACGTATGTCTCGTGTTCGTGTGTGTGTATATATATATATATATGTGTTTTTCCGCTACGTTTTCGGGCGACCGAATTTTCGACGATATCGAATTGTTCCGTTATCGTACGGATACCGATGTTCCGGATGGCAGTATTTATTTCGTCGCCTTAACGATTCTATCATATGTACGGGTAGTTTTTTTCCTCGTCTCAGGCACATCACACGGGCACTCGGTTCGTACGGTTTCCGTCCAAAAACGGGCTACGTCTTTTGCCCAATCACTTGCATTTGTGACATCCTATTGTGTACAGGAATACGTTTTATTGTCTGTGCCGTCCCACGTTCACATATGTTCCTTTGAGTAGTCCCCATTTCTTCAGATTATCCATTGCGCGTCCGACTCCTATTTTCCGTGCTCTCCAAATGGGCCGTTCTGATTAATAAATACCCGGCGATAAACACTTTTCGATAGGGGTCCGTTTTTTGTCGTTTATTTGGTTTGCCCATTGCGTAGCTCTTTCCTGTTCCTTAGTTCTCGTTAAACACGTTTCTTCTTTTTAAGGAAACTACGGAAAAAACCTCTTCGTGGTGTACCCCGGGCAACGTTGTTAACGGCTAATTCTTCCACATACAGGCACGCAAATTGTTACTTTTCTTGTGTACGTGTATAGTAAAACGAAACAACGAACGGTCAAAATCGTACAATTTGGTACGGATTTGCTCGGGAACCGTGTACACTACAATCGGAAATTGTCGATAGGTTTCGAAAATGCGGGCTACTACTTGGTAGTAGTACGTCGCACTCTTCTCGCGTACCGAAGCACGTCGGAATCCGCGATAAAACCGTTCGCGTCAAAAGTCGCCGTCGTTGTAACGTACATGATAAAATATTTCGCCGAGACAGAAAGAAAAAAAAAACTATAATTTGATGAGTATTCAAACACACGATGGGCACGCGGGCGTGCACGTGCACCGTATTATAAAAACAAGCGTCGTTCCTATACATATATACACACGATAAATTATAAACGCGTCGTATGTAGTACAGTTGATTCAAACGTTTGATTACAGTTTCTTTATTTATAAAAATAATAAAAAATTTGTATATAATTGTACGACGTTATTTAACGACGATAATAATAAAATTACGAACGAAAACAATTATAAATACGTAAGTCGTTCAGCCATATCCACGTCGTCGTATTATTTCTATACATATATATATATATTTATAGTTGGAAACAGTCTCGTAGTTTGTACAAATGTTTTAACTCAGCGACGGTGTGTTAAGCACTGGAAAGACCGGACGGCATTTATGTAACGCGTACATTATTCGTATGGTTGTACAAATATATATTGACGAATTGGCTGGGACTTACCTCCCCGAGGTTTCAAACGAAGGGTGTCAATCGGACTGTAGTTCATTAAGTACGCGCGCGCTAAAAGCACCGTAAACCGCGGTAAACGACGGAACGCCCCACGGCGTATTCGGCGATTCGTGTAATAATACAATAGAGTCTCCTTAATCCGGGCGGATTATTTAAAAAAATTCGCAAAAAGGGAAACGTAAATACGTAAATAGAACACGAAAATAGAGAAGGATAAACTTCGAAGTAATCGATAAGATTACTAATCGTTTCTTAGGTTTATTAAAAAATTGGACTGAAAAATCGTATATTATTATCGAAACGTCAATATTAATAGTTTTATAAAACTAATTTTAGATACGTTTTAAAGTTGATTCCGTTTGATCCGAACAGCGTCCGGTCCCGTCAAGTCCGGATTAACGGGACTCTGCTGCACTTGGGCGTATTTTCCTTAAACGAACGTTCGCGTTCGAACGACATTTCGGTCGCGAATAATAAAAGTCCAAGAAATCTACTTTGGAACTGTTCCGATCACGGTCCGAATATTATTAACGACTAATCGCTCCGTTTTACATATAAATCGCGAACACGCGGTCTCGAACGGGTAAATAGTGGTTCGGTGCGTGTCGCGTGGGTGGCAAGTAAAGGACGGGGAGTACAAGGAATCGTATAGCCAATGACCAGCGTAGTTACGTTATATTACGCACGAATACGACGAATATTATAAACGTAATATTGAATTATTGTACCGCGCGCGAAAAATAGACATTGTCGACGTAACAATTTTGACAAATGTACGAACAAAATTGGTTCGCCCGTACCCAATCCCGCCTGTTTGGGAACGTGTCAAGAACCGTTATTGCGCTAACGGTACACACACACAAAAAAAAAAAAAAAAATGTTTTCCGACAAGAAATTCGTAAACTCGTACGGAGGGTATACGAAAAGTGTAAAAACGTGTTCGGCGATTACGCAGAAAGATATTTGTTTCGCGTACTTTTTTAACGAAATCGTTTTTGTAAAAACCGTAGTACTTTTTGGCCCGGCGCGATTTACTTTTCGGTCGACCGTTGTAGCGACGATTCAAAAAAACAACGCGGCCCGGTCGAGGAAATCCGAAAACTAGTTTTACGGCGACGCGTCGAATCCGTCCGTCAGGCGGACGTAGACTTTGCCGTAAACGGCGAAGACCTACGTAACGTCAAACATTCTGGAATGATATTGTTAGAATATGTTATTGAATATATTGAAACGAAACGGTACGAATCATTAACAATCGACTACTGCTACCGCTCTGAATGAAAAATAATTATTCGTACATAATTAACGCGTTAATATTACCAGATACTTAAACGTTACACGAAAAACAAGTTCGTATAAATTTTCAGTTTTTGTATACTATAATCTATACTCTATATATATATATATATATACAACATATTACGTAGCGTATATTATGATATTTACGTATATATTCGAGATGTAGTTTATATTGTAAACAAATAGAACGTATCGTCAACTCTAATTACAATCGTATAAATACGTAATAATTAGTCGATTCGCTTACGTCAATTTCACAATTTCGTTTTAATCCGGTCGTCAACGTAAATATATGTAAGTAGTCCGGTCGAACTTTATATTCGTAATTACTTTAAATATGCGATTGTATTCTCGTTATTATTGTTCTCGAAACGACACGGCAGCAGCGCGTCGAAGATATTATTTAAATTCTGTTACGGTTTTAACGAAAATTCAGGTCATACGTATGTAAATAAATATTACAGCAAAGGTCAAGATCGATAGCCGAAACGGAAAATTATTTTATAATTATCGACGAAACGGTTTTTAAGAACGAACTACGGCGCGATTTTTATTAACGAAATATTGGCCTTACCGACCGTTAGGTAACTACACGATTATTCGACTAAAATATCGTGACGATTAACGTTCGGTAATCCGTAATTAATCTCTTCTTTTTTTTTGTTTTTGTAAAACAGAAATATTGGTCGTTATACAGTTTATTGCGTTTGTTTCAAGTACAATGAGTGGGCATATTATGCGCGCATAGAACAATAAGGGGTCAGGGGAGAGTATTTATAAAATAATAATTTATATAATAAGCCAAGGTGCCTTCGTGTTTATACGTTCGTCGAGAATAATTTTAATTGTCCACGTACTTAAACGTTGTTATTGTTATTATGTTCGATACGTCTTTAAGTAATCGAAGAAAACACGTCGTTCGTCGCGAAATCCGCTGTTTATCATAAGCCACGTCGCTATACATTTATAAGTAAACACCGTTATTATCCTTAAAACCGCAAAATCGCCGGACGATAAATTCGTTGTCACCGGTGAGAAAACGTGACGCTGTCAATAACGCTATTTCGTTTATTCCGATGTATTTATTAATATTCCCTATAGCATTCATTTATTTGACCAATAGTCTATATATATATATATATATAGTAGAACCTCAAAAACTTTTATTCCCTTCCCTTCAAGACCCAAAACTTTCATTATTCGAAATCTCAATCCTCTATTAGTCAAAATATACAGCGAGTCCCTATAAGCCATATTGGTACATACTTACCCTCTATAACTCGAAAAAATAAATCGGACCTCTGTATCTCGAACGTAGCGATGTTTTATTTTACAACCATTACAATTTTACAATTTTCGAATACTTACGTATATTTTTTTATTTTAAGGATGTTTTGAAATAATGTTGATTTATAATAAATATGTTCGTTACCTCCGTAACTTGAATTTTTATTTATTTCACCTCTATAACTCAAAATCTGTTAAAATGAATTTTAAACTCTACAAGTCAAATCAAAATCCGTCAAAGTCGGAATCCTCCATAAGTACGAATACTGTATAACTCGAATTTTTTGCCGTCACTCTCGATGTTCGGCTAATAGACGTCCCATCGTAGTTGCCTAATTAAAATGTTTAACGACCCGACGGCGTATTCGTTTAAGACCAAGTTCCGGGCGGAATATTTCTCACTCGGATCGCGCTAAAAAATTCGCCACGACCGTAACGCCGTATATCGTTACGCCCACTCTCGTATCTAAATCATCCGGTTCGATTTTCGTTAAATCGTTTACGTACGTCGGTTAATGAATGTGGCGCGCGAAATTAATTTTTGTTTCGAATTTTAACTCGAGAAGGGATCGGTAAATAATACGCGCGATTACCGATACGGCCGTACTTAGAAATTCGAACGCGTAATCGTGGAACGCGTTCAAATGAAAGGCGTAAACTCGCGAACAGCGCTTTGGTCGTAGCGTTACATACGTATATATCGGCATATTCCCCGTTGATAATCGTTCGTAAATTCGTTCTGTATCGATATTGTATACGTTCGTATTTTATGAACGGGGAGACTTGATTTCATAAAAAACCATGGACCCGGTTAAGTACGTTAACAACTTACGGAATAACTTGGATCGACGTTACCTATTCGATAACGAATTTAAATAATTCGAAAACGCCGACGTAGAAAAGTTCTTCGGGAAACCGCGCGTGAACGAAAACTATAATCGAAACGCGCAGACAGAAGTACATCGTTTCAGTGACGGATGAGAATTACGCGTTCGGGGGGTACGAAAAACGACGGTTCTCGTCGAATTCACGGATACGATAAAAAAACCATGTACGAAATCGACGATATTTCCGTTTTTAATTTCATTTTTCGAGGTACGCGGCGGATCGTATTAGGGGGTAACCGCGTCAAAAAAGTCGACGGTACCGATCGACGCCCGTCATCTTTCCCGGTACCCTTACTCGAAATTAAGTTCCGATATTCTGTTGTTTTTCAACGTAATTCGTAATAATCGGAAGCCACGTACCGGACGATCTCTCGCCGGTTCCTCCTATCCCCGGCGTCTATGACGGTACGTACGATCGATATTTGTTTTTATTTTAATAGACGCGTTCTGGAGGTAAATCGGTTTCGATAAAGCCGGTAATGAGTTCGACGTATTTTATTCAAGCGTACGTATTTTATTACACCAGATTACGCGACGTCGTGACGACTATACGTGCAAATCTAAAGAATATGTGCCAAAAAGAAATCGCGCGCGACTGTTTATTAATTTGTTTACGCGCGCGTAATATTATTAACGACGGATTCGTCCGTCGAGTATAAAGAAAAAGTCGCCAATACACGCGCGCGTGCGCATATTCCACCGTGCGTTATCATTATTGTTCATTCGACCGCCGTGCGTTTTCTAAACAACGAATATTATGGCGGTCCCCGCCGATACGGTACATATTGAGAACGGCCCGCGTCATATATGTATATATAATCAGCGGCGTATTTACAAACTGTTTTTTTTTTTTTTAGGGGGGTTGTCGTAATAACGAAATAATTTTAAAACGCCGATATTATCGTACACCGGTTTTATTCGAACTTTATATAAAAATTAATTAACGAAATCGGAGAAACACTTCCGTTAAACGTTAACATATGTCGTATTCTTCGTCTTCTAATTTACAAAATAAACCGACTCTAGCCGCGATTATATTTATCGGCACGTTTGAAATTTGTCTGATCTTCGAACATTCTCTGGGAGGCGTGTGTGGAAGCCTCCAGCACCCCACCCCCCCCCCCCGTAAATACTCCGCTGCGCGTAATATTCGAGTAATCGTTACGGCGTATTGGACGCGTCGTATTTTCAAATCGTGATTTCGTCGTACCCGGACGTTCGAATAGTAACGAGATGGGTGTCCGTACGCGATCATAAACGGCCGTCGCGTTTCCGGGACCAAACCGCCGCGACACGTTGTGTGTGTGTGTTTTCCAGCGTGTTGTTCGTTCAGCGGGTGTCAAACAGCGTGTGTGTCGTCGCGCTCGTCACGAAAATTCGCGTATTCGTAATAATTGTTTCCGACGTAAGGCGCGCCGAACGAATCCTCGTGTACCGCGGCGCTTTCGTCGTCTTACACAACAGCCCGATAGAATTAATATACAAAGAAATGTATCGAACACGCGTTATCGGTTCGTTCCAATTTGTAAAAAGTGCACGTCCGTACGGCATTTTAACGGACGCGAGAGTATCGGGCGACGGTTTAACGATTTTCCGTCGCGCGTCGTCCGAATATTGCGAGACTCTCGTCAATTTACCATTATCACCGCCGTCGTCACGGGTCGTGACGCGAAGAAACAACAACGCCGACCCGACGAACATGGACCACCCCAAAACCATCCTACGGTCGCCAGACGGGGGGGGGGATACGAACCGCCGAAAAATAAAACGGCTAGACCACCGCTAGGTCCACACGTCGACGATAATAATACGTTATCGCTAAACACGCGTAACGACACGCCAACCAACGAGTTGGTACGATTAACGGACGTTCCGGAGGGTCGAAGCGGAATGTGCGGGATGTCTAATGGACAGTCCGGAGACTGTCCCGTAGACGTCTAGTCCGAATAAACCGCGTAAGAAAGACTACAACAGAGAAAGAGCAGGAGAAACCGTCTGAAAAAATCGGGCGTTCGCTATGGTTTTGTGTACGGCGACCGACATAAACGGGTGGTCATTACACGCGTCGAAGCCGTCCAGAACATCGGTATCCGTACGATAAAGGGACCGCGGACTATCGTCGATAAACATTCGGGCCTTCTACAAATTTCAATTCGGCTCTGTTCAAACGAAAACTCAGTTTTCCGATCACGTCCGTCTCCTTGGCAAAACGTACTCTCCCCGCCAATCACGAACGCGATAAAAACCGTAACTTGGAAACATACGAATCGCTAACCGAATTCGTTCGTTTCCGTCCACTAGCGGAGGCACAAGCCCGGTATAGTTAACCACGCTGTGGCCATCATACGCAGAGCGGGGCGGTCATTACGAGTTCGACCGTCAAATGTATTCACCCAAGTCCGGGGAACCGATCGAAACAAAGCCAACCCACCAATCGGACATACGGAATCCCAGCAACGGCCACGAACAATCGTCGGAGTTCATAACGACGGAGTGAACGAGCAGCAAGTCACCATTACGCCAGCAGACGACGGCCGTAATTTCCGAACGATTTTTTTCGAAACGAAAATACGCATATCCTTCAAACTAAAATTACAAATACCGTCGACATCTACGAAACAATTAGCGCGACGCAACGTATACACACGTCTTTTATTATTGCGATACAATAGCTTGAGCGTACGCTTAAAGTTAGATTTCTATAGCGTGACCGTTACTTGTTATTCACTTTTTTAGCGGACTCGAAACAAGTTACACGACGTGGATTTCGAAGCGTCGGCTATGCACTTCAATACGCAATGATTAACGGAACGGTTGTATAGATAAAACGCGTTTTACGAAATATTGTCTTTGTTCGTAAAAAAAATATCGAAACGTTACTTTTAACTTGAGTTACGAAAAGTTTTTTTTTTTTTACAACTTCGAAAAAATACGTCTTAAAACTAACGTAAAACAGTAAAATTGAAGTCCTCTTGTAGTAATCGTGGTGATTTCGTTATAGAGGAAACGAAGAGAAACGTACCATTTACAACGTTGTATAACGCTACGAGTTTTCGTCGTAGTAACGAAAAATTATTACGGCGTGTATTGGACAAATTCGGTGAACTTTCCGAATATTGTACAAAAGCTGTAGCCAAAGGGATTGTCACAAAGTTTTTGACGGAATGGCGCGATCGTAATTGTATGTATAAACGTTACAACAATAAATACGTGAAACGGGTTCGATAAAGACTTGCGCCCGCCGGAAATGCATCCATCTATCCTCACCAAAACATTCGGAACAAAAGGGACGGAGGCAGGCCAAGAAAATTGTTCGAAGACAGTGACGAACGTAATAGTAAGCGACGACGTGTTTATTCGTTATATATATATATATCTCGTCGGATTTCAGTTCGGAACAATCGTGTTTGGCTGCAGAATTAAATTTGATTCGAAGCCGAGGAGATGGACCGCGGTTCGAGTTATGAAATTAGCCGTCCAATCGATCTACCAAATGGAAAAGGAAAAAGTAACAGGCCGAGTTTTATAAATTGACGGGTCTCGTTGTTGATCGGCCAAAGGTGGAGGCAATTGTAACGACGGTGACGCGGCGGCACGAAAATCCGTAAATTAAATTCTTCGAACGTTTCCCGAATAACAGAGGAATCGATAAAAAAATGACGAGAAAGAGTTTCGAACACGCTTTCCGCAATTTCTTACGGACACTATGTCAATGACGATAAAAAACTATCGCTTGTCGGTACACAAAATGAGCGCGGACGTTCGCAAACCGTTAATACACGGAGCCAATGTTATTTTATTTATTTATTAATTTCACCGGCAATGCTCTTTTTTACGCGAAAAACACAAAAACGATATACAATTCATAACCTAACCTATACATTATTTAACATTAATCGCATACATAAATAAATACTAAACGAAGGATCGGCGCTAGACATAAAGTCTTCTTAAAGGCTCGTTGGCCATATAATTGGCGATATTATTAGGGACATGGAAAGGTGCAGTAGATCGAGTGAAACGGGGTGGTACCTTGAAACAGAGTAAAGAAAGAAGGACGGGAGAATCAATTTTATTATTCAATAACCCGATAATGAATTTAATACCCGCGTCGTACGTACGTTCAACTAGGAAAGATAAGCCAAAATATGTAGCAACTGGTGTATAGTTACGTGGTTCGCGAGGAATTTTAAGTATGAATTTAGCAAATCGTAAAAATCTACGTTGTCTTTGAACCATCGGCCGTGTGTGGATCCCAAACAACGACTCCGTATTCTAGAATAGGACGGACGAGTGTACAATATAGTGTTTTAACTGAAACTCCTAGCCTAATATAATATAATCGGCTTTACTACAGTTTATAGAATCTAAATTTAACGTCAAGTTTTGACGGTCGATACAAGTGAAATTCGTCAAAACACTTTTTTCCCAAATAACCCACTAAAATAATATATTTGAACAAACTGAAAGAGTTACAATCGGCTTTACTATATTTTCTCGTAATATATACGTTAAATCTTCGGTAGGCAATTTGTCGAAAGATATGTAATCGAAAGAGGCGCCGTAAATATTATTAAATATCGAGACACCATCGCTCCCGAAAAACTCGGAGAACCGACACCGATAGGAACATTTAACTGGACGTGTTGTGACGTATAAGCGAAAAACACGTAAACAAGACAAAAACCCGAGTGAATGAAGTCACTATCGAGTATGTTAGGATTGTCTACTTTCCATGCTATCGATAAATGATAAGCTGGTGGAGTCTTTTGTTTTCTGGCGTCGGCAATACACTCAGTGGCTCGGAATGCTCGAGGGCAATACTTCGGACCGGCGAGTCGCCATCGTTTATTGAAAATAAAAAACTTTACACAAAATGTTTACAAATACAATCATCCTTAAGAGTAGGCGAGCAACGCGAGCTATCCCCGCGGTGTTTCACCTCGCCCCCCTCCCCCACCCGTACACCGAATCTAATTCACCAATAATCCTTAGGACCTACCGCTACTTAATAAAAACTATCACGTGAATGGTGCGCGGTGACAGGACAATACCCTGCCACGGGGCAGCCATTTACATCTTCCGCGCGCAATAAAATAAAAATAATCTTTTCGTCCCCGATTTGGCGGCCTAGCCCCTACCTGATCCTGCGGCCACGACGGCGCGACGGAGTTGTCACGCCAAGTGCCTGCCTCTGCCGTTCGGCGACTACCTTCGTCGTCATCACCGACTCGGCGAAACGGACGACGGCGACCCAGTAGACCGGGAGACTCGACCAGATCGCCCGGGCCGAATCCTCCTATGCGAAACGGGTGGGGTCTGTAGTAAAGCCTATAAGGACGACTACGACGAATATCGAATAATATATATATAATAATATATAATTATGTTTTACCGTTTCAATGTCGTTAATTTAAACGGCGAAAATAGTTTGCGATAAAATTGGCTTTTTTTTTCGTTAGAATACGTATTTTCGGAAGAAGAACGCACCGGGAGGCCGGACTAACATCATGTTCGCTGACCGTTGCCGGCGGAGCGTGTGATATTTTAGTATTCCGTGTACAAGCCGCGCGGGTCCATGACGACAACAAGTCGTCGTCGCGTTATCAGCCGATAATTAATATCCAATAGCGGAACGTCCGGCGCTTGCCGGGGGAGGGGGGGAGTGTTTCTTCGAGCACGGTACGCACGTATTCTGATAATGGTAAACGAGTATTTTGATTCGATTACGCTAATTAGACGTGTTTTTTTTTTACATACATATAAAAGGTAATTCGATAATTTTTCTGATTAAAATATCGACCGAATCGTATTTTATATAATTTGTTCGCCGTAATCCAGTTAAATCGGTCGGCCGTCCGGAGCGCGCGTGCGTTACCGTCATTAACAGCGTCCGACGTGACGCCGTTACCGCGGTTAGGTCGCCGCCTCCCGGTGGCCATCGAGCGCGCGCTACCTAGAGGCGTTCGTGGCCAGACGGGATGGTGGTGGGGGGAGGGGCGTGTACCGGCTACGATCGTGTCCCGTAAGCCAATATCAGACGACTGGTCGCCGATAAAGAGAGACGACACCCTGGCCCGGAATGGACGACGAGGGTGGGCGCGCGTTCGAACGCACCCGCGGACGGACGCTAACGCTGACCGTCGGACCAATGAGCGAATGTTGTTCGCGACGTTCCGCCTCGTCGATGGCCGCTTCAACAGGTGTGTTTGTTCCCATTGCGAACCCCCTCCCCGGGTGATTGGACGCGTCTCGTACGCTCGTTGGTAAGCGTTCGTTCGTGATCGGCACGACCCTGTCCAAAGGATAAGGCGTTTCGAACCGGTGGTGGCAGGGATCTGATTGCTCCCCAAACTGGAGTCTCCGGCCAATTGCGGAAGGCGCGATGGTTCGTTTCGCCAAGGTCGTCTTGACGGTCGAGGAGGAGTAATGTTGTTGGTGGTGGCCGACCGTGACAGGCAGACCCTGCGTGGCGAACGGAGGCCGGCGAGAGACCCGTAGGCCCTATGTTTAGGGATATAAAAGAATTCGCGGTGATAGGGGCGCATCCGTCGTCCCTAGTTGTGTTTGTAAAAAAAATTGCCGCGACGGGGGATCGCCGGCACATAAAAGGACACCTAGCGTGGTGTTTTCTTATTGAAAATAAACGACGGCCACCCGCGGTTACGTCTCACGACTCCACCCACCGGGGGCAACGGGCTATTGCCGATCGAATAAATGGACGAACAACGTTAGCGGAAGTTTACCCGGATATTCTTTACGTATAGGCGACGTATCCGTAATAAACTGCGCGTAATCGACGACAACCGATGTTGTTCGCCGACGAAGCGGAATGACCCACCCGAATAGGAGCGCGTCGTAGCCCCGACTCGACGGAAACAAATACGATTGTCAAGACGAATGTCCCGAAATAAAAAAAAAAAACAACGGACACTTGTTACACGGCTCGGGTCGTGAGATATTCAAAGAGATCCGAATAGCCCGATTTCGAAACCGGCGGCTAACGACGAACGGTTAACACAACGTCGTAACCGAAGGACGGTCGGTCATACGAACAATAAACGAAAAAGCGGAGACTACGGGGATACATAGCGGCGACGATTAATCGACGATACGGGCACGAAAATAATCGTCGAATGGATAGTGAATCGAAATTCGTCAACGCCGAAATAATCGACTTCCGATCGACGGGTGGGGATGGGGGGGGAGGAGAAGAGCAAACACGAGCCTGATTGGAAATAATTCGGCGGGCGTTTATTTTATCGCCGCCGTTTGACGGAACTAAAAATGGACCAACGCCCGAAGAGTTTACTAGAGTGGGCCGGAACACGTACGTGATAGGCGGAAATGTGGAAAAAAGGTGGAAAGACCGTTGGCAAAGCGGCCAAGTAGTTCACTACGGCTAAAGAGGGTGTTCTAAACGAAAAAGCGTACGAGGAACCTTTATTGAAACATTTCTGCCTCGAAAAACGGATAATGAGAACTCTTCGTCAACTGCGCGAAAACCGGGAAAATAAAAAAAGGAACGTTGATTAGACGGTTGAACTTGGACAACTTGACTCGCCGAAAACGTTTAACTGCGTGATAAAAACATTTATCAATCGTCATTCGGGCGTGTGTATAGATATAGACGACACGAAAGAGGAAGTTATTGAACATTTTGGGAAAACTTGACGGACAATTATACAGTAAATGCTATCGCGATAAGCGGCAATAAACGGAACACGACAAATCGAAAATTGGTATTCGGACGAACCAACCGAGAGGTAATAATTGAAACGCCTTATAACGCAACAACGCGGAAGAATTGTAAACACGGGAACGTCGAACTGTACGGAAATCACGCGAGAAGGGCCAATTACCGGTGGAAATGGAGGGAGACATAGTTGACGACGAAGGAAGTCGTAGAGCGGGAAAAGAATGAAGAACGGAAACGATTGTGGACACCGCGAACACGGTAACACTCGAGTCAAATACAACATTAACGTTATAAATAAAGTGACGAAACTGATAGCGGCGTAGCGTCGCCATCTGCGACGACACTAACGGCTTTCCGTTTTGAAAATGTTTCAGGGGAAACAAGGTCCACTAACGCGCCTTCGAGTTTCAACTCCCTAGAAGAGTCACGTGCGTCGCGGCGGTCCGTAGCGATTATTCGTCTTTAGTACGTTCTGAAAACGAACGACAACAATATCGAGCGACGACGGTACGCTATCCGATTTTCTTTCGGGCACCGTGCGACTTTTCAAAAACTTCGACGGCCGTATTGGAGACAGTGCGCTTTCGAGGGCCCGCGGTTTTAGGTGGCTCAAGGCGTGTAATTAGAAGGCGGCGAGTCGACTGAAGACGACCGTCGCAGCGGAAGGCCTCATGACGAAAACGTTAACCAGCGTTCGGGATCTTGTCGGATCCGATGGGGGAACAGTCGGGTGGTTAACGTTAGCGCCACCGTTCGTCAGATTTTCGCCAACGATTTGGAGGGACGAGGACAATCCGCGAAAAAAATGGTTCGGATAATACTGTCGCAGGAACGAATGGGGACGACAAGAGGGACGGGTGTCGCGATTGTTTCGAGCACCAAACGACCGTTGTTTACTCGAAACGTGTCGTCGTAAACCTTGGATTTTCGGGCACGGCCAAGAATGGCACGCTTTAGCCGAGACCAAAAACGACAAGAAGGGACGAATAAAAAAATCGAAAGCACGCTCGTTCGCGTCTTTGATAACCGGCCAATCGTCCGCAAGTGAGTTTGTCCCCTCGAGACCGAACACTCGACTTTATAAAGAGTTCCCGCTTCGGAAAAGCGTCATTCGTCCGAGACCAAGTACGCCTGGGCACGCGCTGCGTCGGTGACACTGTCGCGCGACCGTTTCGATTAATCGGTTGTCGTCGACAACCAGAAATTATTCCCGTGGGTCCTTTTTGTTCGGCCGACTCGACCCGTTGTATGGCTTTTATTTTTTGCTCTTTCGGCGATTACAAACAAATTCGCCACAGAGGACGGACATTTCGGGACGCTCGAAAACGTTCGGACAACATCCGTGACCGACGATTACTAGGAAAGCTATTCCGGTAACCGAGTTCCAGAACCGCTAGGGAGGCGATGGACACGTCGTTGTTGCGCGAATTCCGAAGGCAATTACGTCGAAGGAGAACTAACGTAAAATAGTCGTTTTGATTCGACAAAAAAGAAAAATGATTAAAAAATCGGTCTCGTTAGTTTATTATTTTATAACGTTAAATTGTCGTCGCGCGTTTTCAGAACGTGCTAAAACAACCAAAACCGGTTTACGGAAATAATCCCCACGGGATACGATAACGCATGACTCTTGGGAGTCTAAACTGTTCAACCGCTTCCTGTATAGGTCGTGCGTGCGTGCCCCGCCGGCTGGCGATCGTTCCCATTGTGAACCGGCCGGGGAACGACGCGTCCCACACACGGTGCTTTCCGTCACGAGATGTTTGACCGTGAACGGGACGTGCCGGCCCGACGGATTCGGGCGACTTCTTGGTCGATCGTCGAGTCTCCCCGGCCACGCGGTCGTTCGCTTCGCGGAATCGGTGACGACGGCGAACCCGGTCGGCGGGGAGGACAAGCCCTTGCACGGGAGACTCCGTCACGCGGACCCATGTTGGTTCGGAGGAGGACGGCTGACCTTTCCCCGGTCGGACGAAACCGTTCGTTTCACGTTATTTTTATTTCGCCTAAAGGGAGATGTAAAAATGGACGGCGCGTAGCGGTGGACGGTGTCCCGTCACCGCCTGTCCGTTCTTAACGAAATTTAAGATTATACGCGTCCGTGTTTTCGGTACGTTCAATTTTTTTCCACTTAGAACGGACGCGAGGTACTTACGGCGTATGGCGGGAGACATTCGTCCCGTCCTATTCCCGTGAAGGACGATCGTTTTATTTGTCGCGTTTCGTAAACAATAAACGACGGCGACTGACTGTCCTAAGTACTGACCTCGAGCTTTTCGGACAGCGAGTGTATGGCCGATGTATTATTAGGACAAAAAAAAAATGGGCGTTAGACGTTTATCACGAACCTTTTCAAACTGTTAACGGTTTTAGACAGCCACGCCACGCCATCAGTCTCGTTTATTTATTTGCGCACACCTCGGGCGCGTCGGCCACTCGTTGGCTCGTTTACGATAATAAGCAAATGGAAGAACAAACGCTCGTGACGGACTCGCCGCTAATTTACTAGCCGGAGAATCGTTCGCGGGAAGTTTTCAAATTGAAACGGTTAACCCTGGCCGACAACACGTTTACCGACAAATTCTCGAATTATCCTCGAAAACGAGGGCCGGACGCGTTTGACTAAACACCCGAGGAGGAGGAGTAGGCGGCGGCCGTCCCCGCGTATTTCGTCACCACGGCACAATTTATCAGTTTTTCGTCTACCCGAAACGTCCCTGCGGCTCCCGCCAACCGGGCCTCCCCCCACCGTTATTTGCCCGACTACTCGAGTGTTTTAGGGGACTTTGTCCCGTTTCCAGCGACCGGATAACATTCATTTCGAAGGACGCCTTGTTCGGGACACGGCGTAACGTCGAAACGATCGCGACCGACCGATGACATTGCGGCGGGGGCGGTTGGTAAAATTTAATAAAAATTAATTAAATCGGGACGACCACCCTAGCGAACCAAAACACGCGTTATACTCGTTAATAGATTCTTAACGAACGCGTCATATGATAACGCGAATCCAAGTTGAAAAATATTTTTTAGTTTTTCGTTATTGTTGACTAAAAATATACGTAACGTTAATTTTTCCTAAAAATTTCCCCCGGGTTTAATCCCCCCCACCCCCGTTAATACGCCACTGGAGTCGGACACGACAAACGCGCCAATATTATTTTAGTAAAATACGTTCGATCGTCCCACGCCAATAATCGTCGCTGTATTTGTTTACCTCGTCGTCCCGGCTATTCCGCGACGTCGATTACAACGCTACATTTGTGTGTATATATACATATATATACACGACGAGATTTCTTCAAGTCTCGTGTTCGCGGTCTCCTTTCGCGCGATTTTTAATCGCCTTTTCTTCCGTCCTCCATACCACCGGAATGATCGCAATCGGAACTACCGCGACACCCGTCCCGTGTATGGACCGAATGTGCGGTGTGTACGACGGGCCATGGTGTGTTACGGCGGCTTACGTTATTTTCGCCTTATTCCGCGGACGAAATTCGCCGTTGGGAATGGTTTACCCCCGCGTTCGCTGTTCGTTCATACTACCGAAATATAAGCCCGCGGAACGAAACATAAACGATTAAGCCAAGAAACTACCTGTATACGTTTTATTATCATTATCGCTGTTGTTGTCTCTATTGCGAGGGTGTATGTGTGTGTGTGTGTGTGTGTGTGTGTGTGTGTGTGTGTTACGAGACGACTAGACGCGGAAAAAGCCGATTAAAAAGTAATAGGGAGAAAAAAACCACTTTCCCTAGCTCGAACGATCCACTCCGTAACACGTTACGCAACGCGATTTTGCTACTACTTATGTACATAGTTTATCTTTCTCTTTAAATATGATATTGATATACCATCGCGCGGTACGAGTAACTTATAGATATCATCACGTTACGTACACACACACACATATATATATATATATATATATATATATATATATACACACACACACAGGACGTTGGCGTAAATTGACGGAAATACTAAACCGTTCGACGGTAAATAGAAAATGTGGATAGTTTTTCGAATCGACGGAAACGTATAAAGGGTTTTAAAAATGGACGGGTTTTTAACGGGAGAAATTATGTTCGTTCGGTTTCCCGGCGGTTGTAAAACGATAATAATTCGAAATCGGTGGGGAGGGGGGGGGTGGAGGAAGGGGCCGAATCAAAATGCGGTACGAGCCCGTTGGACGAAACTATGGAAAACCGAAAACGAAAAAGATACCGAGGCGTCACACACCGCCGGTGCGAAAACTGGCCGACGATCCAGCCGGTTGGTGAAATTAACGAAACGCGTACGACATGGAATACGCGCGGGCCTACTACGCTCCGTAACGCGTGGTTGGGATACGATAAAAAAAAAACGGTTCGTTCGGTAATACGTCGTCGCCGTAGCTCGTTTATTGGTTTACGACGACGGTAGGGAGGGCGTGTATCGGGAATGTGTACGACTAAGTCCCGAAACGGTTCCGATTATATTCGTTGAACGCCAAACAGAATTCGGAAACGCGCGTTATCCTACGATCGTCGTGCCCACTATACAACAACACTGGTACTGGTAGTTTGGCTGACTGGCCGGGGCGGGGGCGGGACTACGAAGATTTTGTAATAAACGTCGCTCGGTCGATTTCGATAGCGACACTGGTTGATATCCAGCGGCGTATTCAATTTCGTTTTTTACCGTAATAACGAAACAATTTTGAAACGCCGATAATTATCGTACCACTCGGCGATTGTGTAAACAGTTCCATTTTGAAACACGAACGAACGAAATCGAAGGGCTGTTCCCCGTGAAACGTTCTAAATATCTCGTCGTCTCGTTCGTTATGATTTACAAAATAAGCCGCCCGGCTGGCGGCCGCGTACATATTGCCGGCACGTTTGTCCGGCCTTCGAACGTTTTCTGGCGGGCAAAATGGCGCGAACCACCGGCCGCCGTTGGACGGTATAATATGTTCGACGCAATCGTAGCAAACTCGCACTTCCCGTATACACGTTTCTTCGTAGTCGTTCCCGTCGGACTTCCAACGTGTTCGGACAACACCCGCGGCACGCCGACAACACCGTTGTCCGTTAAATTGCCCTTTGACCGCGCGTCGTTTTCGAACACACCGGGAACAAAGTATTTACCGAAAAAACGACCCAAAAACTAGCCGGAAAAAAGAAAACTACGCCCCCACACCCACCCACCCGCTTTGCGAACGGACCGAAACGCGCGAAAAACGAAATCTCGATTGGCGCGCCTGCCTACCTGTAAATGTTGCGTAACGCGACCCAGACACGATTTTACTCGGAAGCTTGGAGGACGACGACAAACGCGTATTATACGGCCGTACGCGTAATAATAATACGCTACTTTCGTACGGTGGAGCGTTCGTTTCGTTTGTTCCGTAACTCGACCACCAATAATACGCGCGTTTTTAATGTAATCCCTCTGTACACCAACCAAAGGTCCACCGGCGCGGCGTACGTAGAGGTAGTAGACACACGCGGCAGCAATATTATTATTATTATTATTAATCTGGTCGGTTCCCAACCACGCCGGAGCGTCCGTCGCGCGGACGGGAAAAAGGGACCGAGGGGCGATTTTCATACGCGCGCCCCGCCCGGGCTACCAGGCTACGGCGATAAAAAAAACGTGTACGGCGCGCGCACGGTGTTGGCGGCGGCGGCGGCTATTCTAATATTATTATTATTATTATTATTATTATTCGATCCCGCGAACGTTTTCCAAAAAAGGCGCTGTAAATACACGCCAAACCACGTCGGCCAGTAGTTTGTGTGTACGATAAGTACGGAATATCGTAGCCAGTGGCGCACTACTTAGACCTGAACTTCGGGAGGGGGTGTTAATTTTTAAATAAATAAATCGGACGACCCTAACCGAAACAAGACGCGTTATAAACTTTAATAGATCGTTCGTTTTTGACGAACCCGTTATCATATATGATAATAACGCGAATCGAAATATAAAAATACTTTTTAGTTTTTCGTTATTATTGACTAAAAAAAAAATACTCGTAGGAAATTAATTTTTCCTAAAAA
>JAIPRN010003637.1:0-20052 GCA_025469175.1 Geopemphigus sp. TES_GeoC_2020 | reverse complement strand
ATTTCGTATTATTTATAGCCAAGTGTACTGTTTTACCAACAAAGCATTTCGCAGTTGTAATAAATTTTTCGCTATTGTTAGTCAAATGAGTTAGTATAATTCGTCGAACAATTTTTAAGAAAATAATATACTACAACTTACTAAAACTGCAATTATTGGTGATGGGAAATGTTAGAAGGGATGTACTTATTGGGGTTTTATAATATAGATTTTAATGAAAATATTTAGGTATGTATAAACAATTTTCATATAACGAAAAAAACATTAATCATATTGTAACATTGTAAATGAGAATCATATTGATATAGAGCGTAAAAATTTTTATATAATACGTTTTATAAGTGCCTTATAATACTCGTATAGTCTGTGAACTCTATATTACGGAGTAAATCTGCTCAGTTTCTTGCCCGAGTAAAAATTGCAAAATGTAAATTTACACGGACCTCGACGTCTCAAAAAGTCGTCTATTTCGTAATTTTAGGTCAGTATTAAAATATACTTAATTATAATTTGAGGACAATAAATAATTAGGTACGCATAAACAATCGTCATCTGACGTAATACGTTATTAAATACATGGCAAATTGTGGAAGCCAATTTTATATTGTCCAAACTATTATTCATAGGTCTTTATACAATACATTTTTAATAATAATTATTATTTTTATAACAGATTCTATAAATACCCACTGGTAGTAAAGCTTCAACAATTATTTTCGTCGGTCAAAATCAATCGAAATTCTAACCACGTCTTAAATAAACACCAACAAAACACACTTACTTAAAAATATGGTATAACTATTCAGTTTCAACAAGAAGCCGTCGAATTTCGTATTATTTATAGCCAAGTGTGCCATTTCAGCAATGTTTTATTTCGCGGTTGTAATTAATTAATCGTTATTTTTAGTAAAATGCGTTCTCTGCACAGGACCGTACAAAATAGTAGTTACAAATAGATTATGTCAGTTTTGTTCGTACAAAATATAATGGGTTATATGTGCACTATATACTGAATATAGGAGTTTATGTTTTCTGTAGAGGTGGTAATTCTATTATTACATCACCCAAAAACAAAATTGCTAGAGATAGGGTTTGTCTATATAGGTTATCATCATCTCCCTCACCTTTATCTCATCTATTTGGGGTCAGCCACCTTCGTCCTAAACCTCCATTTGTCCCGATCTCCCACATCCTCCACGCAAACACTAACATTCCTCATATCCTCCTCAATCGTAATCAACCACGTCTTCTTTGGTCTTCCTCTTCCTCTTCTTTATTCCACATTTAATTCCATATTTGTTCTTATTGCTTCCGAATCTTCTCTCCTCATAACATGACCAAACACTCTAAGTCTATGTTTGTTGATATAGGTAATATTTTTTAACCACCATCCGGCCACAATTATATGTATTTTATATATTGCAACGTCTTATTTTGACAATAAACATAAACATTTTATAGTTTGCAATTATCTATAGCTATGGTCTATCTATGTATATTTAATCAATGGTTTAATCATATTTGTTTAATAAAATGTACAATTGGTTAGAATCTGTATGAAATATTAAAATATAATAACTGTGGCGCCATCTTTTGGTATTTTATCGAAATATACATTTACTGTCAATAAATCACTTGCATTTTCATTATAATAAATGTTCCAACAATAAAACAATAGTTTTTCAAACGTGTCCTGCTTTGATTCGATAAATTATTATTCCCGCAAAATAAAAAAAAACGTTTTGTTCCAAACATATACTAAAATATCTAATAAATATTTTCTAATGATTTATAGAAAATAATAAAAATGTGTAATTATAACACAAAAGATTCACAAACATAAATAATCATATACGCGCATAAACATATTATAATATGAAAGCCAATGAATAATGTAAAAATCACGTATAACAATTTTATTTAATTTGTTTAATTAATGTTTAATAATAATCAAATCCGGTAGTAAATATATACGTCTAATACAAAAGCTTTATAATTTTTTATTTATTGTAATATTCGTTGAATTTAATTTATATATAAATATGTATAAGTAGGTATATATTTATTCACGCGAGAATTTTTGTTTGTGTATTTTAAAATTTAATTAAGAGATGGCACAACCAATCGCACATGTTTGAAATGCAAATATTCTCACGCGAAGAATCTGTCGAATTCCGAAAGACATTAGCGTTGGGTTTTTTTTTTACTTTTTGCCATATTTACCAAATATTCGTACCGCCGTGTTCGTATACATTATTTGCCGTTTAGCTGTATTTATTACAATCGTAAATTTCGTACAAAAACTGGTTTTTTGAATATTTTTAAATGCCAAGTGTTAGGCCTCTATATTATTCACTTTACAAGAGGTCAACATACTCGCCAGCAACGTGTAATAATAATAATCATATACGATATATATATACATGAGTGTGTGTGTGCGTTTGTGTATATGATTTGCAAAAGTTTTGAACAATCCAAGGTCAAAAACTTTCACCTTAATGGAACACAATTATAATTTCTTGGGTTTGTATTAAATAATAATAATAATAACTTGTACATATTTTACATAGATGGGAACGTCCTTCAACTTGACACTGACGTGACGTATATAACGTCCGGCGTTTATTAATTTGTCGTCATTCTCTAGAATTCAGGAATAACCGTATCTATTAATAACACACATCCCGTCGTCCTTTCGTTCCGTACTCGTGTACTTGCTCCGATCGCCTGTTTGAAAGAACGTGGAAACGAAAATAATAGCTACAACGAAACATACAATATTCGTATAGTTTGTTTCAACGTTAATACAATCAATAATTTTATGTATCGGAACGTACTTCGTATATTTACGCGTATCACACCTCACGGTGGTGTCGAAGACCTTCACAGTCAACGACTCATTCATTTAGTTTAAAAAAAGCATTAAGCTAGTCCATTAGATACATACACACACACATATAGGAAGAGGGTATAACGTAAAGACATATGTAAAATATATATTTTTTTATCTACGAATATAATGTGTTTATTTTTTTCTATGCCGTTTTATTGCACGTTTTTACGTTTTTACTTCTTTGGCGTTATAATCATGCGCTGTTTTTTTCTTATTTAACTACCGTCGAGGAGTTCAAAGTAAGAACGCGAGAACGTACGTGTAATTTATTTTGCTTTTCGTTCCATCTCTCATGACTACGAACACAACTCCATCTTGATCGCTGTATACGACGCCGAGTTCGCTGTGATATATAACGTGTACGAATAATGGACGAGACACTCGTATGTATTATAATACTGTCGCTCCTAATGCGTTTTAAATTGCAAACGTTTACGTATATATGTTGTGAATACGTACACGACAGGTCAGGGAATTATTTTGTCGGTATTTTCGACTGTTATAATTAGTTCGCGAATGGATTTATTTGAATAACAATTCCTTCGTACGTATACATATACGAAACAAAAAAAACTAAAATACGTTATCGGGTATATTTTGCAAAAATGTAATTAAATTTAAGAGTAATATTTCGTTAGGTATTTGGGTAACATTTAAATATCAAAAAAAAAACTACTAGCATTTATTACGAAAATTCGATTTTACCTAACGAAATCTCTGTTGTATTTTGAAAATATAACCTTCGAGTTAACTATAAATTAATTTTGCGATTGATTCGATATATAGTTAATGTGGTATTTTTTAGACTAAAAGGCGAAATTCGTTTTAACTATAATTAACAGCAAATTCGTACGGAATGTATATATAATTTTTCAAAGAATTTAAAAGATTTTCTCGTATTCGGTACCGTATATAGTATTTTAAATATTTTGTTGAACGCTCGAGATTAAAAGTATATTTGTTAAAAATTAATCGACGAACTAACAAAAATATCTTGCTACTTTACAACGACGATTATAATGTCTAAATTAATGTATGTACGTATACAATAATCCTCATGTTTTTCTTCAAAACTGCGTCGAAATGAACGCCTGCGATTTAAAAGTAAATTACCTACACGCGTCCGTGATATCGAATTTCACGTTTAACAACTTATAAAATTATCTAGGACAGTTTTATATGAACAAACGAAAAGTTTACTAACGAAAAAGAAAACGAAATAAAACGCACACGTATATATGTAAGTTTTTCAACGATTTTGTTGTGTTATCCTAGCGTTGGTGTGTCGTCGGGCAATAATGATACAAGACGCGTTTTTTGTACGTATCTCGAAATCGTAACAACAATTTATTTTCTGTTCGAAATAGAAAATAATACTGTACGCAAGGTCGACGAAAGCGCGAACGTATTACCCAACTGCATCGAGTACCCACACATACATCGTGTTCATATATTGTTCGCGCGCCTCTTTTGTGCCACTCGTATTGTTCATTCGGTATTTTATTTGTTTTTCTAATTTTTTGAATTTCGGGAAACTTTTACTTTGGCACGCTTTGCGCATACTGAACGGCGTGTTTGAATTGACGCCACTATATTACGCGACCGTGTTTAAACACGTCATTGAACCTATACATCTCTTTATATAGGAGGCGACCCGGTGCCGGATACCGCCATTCGGTCATCGTGATTCCGACGACGCGCAACGTCATCCGTCCACACTTAATAGAAACAACCCACTGCCGAGACATGACAGTAACGCCAAGAGTAAGTCTCGTACTTTAATATATTTTTTTTATCTTTTTCGCCTTTATAATAATAATTATCTACCGAGAATTTAAACTTTTTCTCGTTATTCACCGAGTCGATACAATAATAAATGAAAACTTGACCCCCCCCCCAAAAAAAAAATACGCCTATTTGCTTTTTGTTTAAAACGTTTTTTGTCTTTAAATAGAAAATGTTCTTTCGGACAGCGGTGGCTGTTCTCGCAATGTCTACCGTTGAACTGTGTCAGGGTACGGGGCACCCCACAAATTCTTACGGGCCGTCACCGCCGTACAACAACGACAATTATTCTCAATACAATAATGACAACAATTACGAATCCGAAATCTCAAGACCCCTGGCCGTGTTCACCGAAAGACCCGTGAACGTTGCCAACTACGTGCTCATTCCGGTAGTTCAAATCCCGACTTCTGACTTGAAAATGATTTATCGGCCGCAGATCGACAGCGTATCGAAGACCGAACCAATTGTGATCTGCAAATCATCATCGACAAAATCGTTTGTAAGTATAATCTGTCTATTTGATATATATCTATATTCCTTTCAGTCCCTAACATTTTTAGTCGAATTAATATTACGATTTGATGTTTCCATAATTTACGTATATTTTAATGCTGAACTTAAGGCTTAACACGAAGTCAATAAAACAATTATTACATTAACACCACAGATATATATATACGTGGTTATTGAATGTGCGTATGATATATTTAGATATAAGTTATATAACCATTAAAATATAGTGTAAGTGATATTAATTTTATATATTTAGTTTAGAAAATGTGTACTATATTTCATTTAAACACGATTTGAAAGTCGATTATACATTTTATTTTTAAAGTAATCTCCGATTGTCAAAAATTGTATTTTTAGTTTATTATTGAAATAGACTAAACAGTAAAATTAACTGCTTAAAAAATTAGATCATTTCGAAAAAACACGATAGATTGTATTCAAGCTTATTCGATTTTTTTTGTGACGAGCAAAATATTGTAAAATCTATTTAAAATATAATAAATTTTACGTATATATCTCGCTTTCAAATTGTAATAAGTGATAACAATTCGAATAAAAAGTGCTTGTTTTTTCTTATTATGGTATCGACAACTTAAATTGAAAAACCATGCGTATAGTACCATAATATGCTATAATACTATAATATGCGTATTATACTTGTATAATATTTAGGCGAAATATTCCATTCATTTTTAGTTAGTAAAAATTTTAGGACAAACGCTAATAAGTATATATATATATATATATATATAGTGTTTTATAAACTTCGAATAGTGAAAAATTACGAAATAGTCATCGAGTATAATAAATATAATAGATTTCAAAGAAGACAAGACTTTTACTATTTAGAAGCGTATTATGCATTATTGACCACCGAAAATACGTCTTTTGCTAGCGAGATAGTTTTTTCTACGTTTCGTAAAAATATTTAAATCGTTTGAACAATAAGTACATACACATTATATACCGACTATGATTTTTGTTAACCTAACTAATTTTCATTTGTTATTGTCTTATGAATATAGCATACAAATATTTGGCTATACATATGTAGTACAAATGTTATTGATCTCACCATCAATATATTATCGTAATGAATTCTACGTAACTGCACCTGTATATATGTATAGTTATAGTATTCAAGTCTATTTAAAAAACTTACACGTTATATACCATCACGTTATTAGAGTACGGATGTCGAAAGCAACGGGTTTTTTTTTTACAGTTTTATAAAGCTTCGACGTCCGTGCACTAATCATTTATATTACAACCAATGTAGGTTTCGGAACGGTTCGATTAACGATCCATTAACCACCGTCGTATAATATACGGTCATCGAATGATTACATCGTAAGTAGTGTTATTATTATTATTATTTGTATATTTGCTTAGGTGTATTTTATTCACGCGAGATTTGTAGGAATATAATGATTATTAATTGGTACTCGACTATCGACACCGTAATACATACATCAAACATATTACGATTAGTACGTCGCGCTTACGTGAGCATTTTGGAATCTTCGATCGTATTTGTAATTCTCGCGATATACACGATCGATTTAAATACGTGTTGGATTTCGATGGCGGATGATTTGAAGAGACATTAAAACGGACAGCGTTTTAACGACGCCTATTGTTCCATAGTGCACACTACAGTGACAACTGTCTCCTATGCCAGATTTCCCGTCGCCATAATATTTTAATAATCGAATTGAAATCGTCAACGCTATTTTCTGTTGTTATTATTTCAGTTGAAATATTTAATTATGTTATATATTTCGCCTCTTGAAAATGTCTCGAATATTTAATCATCGACCACATTTTTTCTAAATAATAATATTAACGGTCGCTATAGACTTTAAGTGAACTATATCGAATACTGTAAAATTATATTCAAAAAACCTATAGTCGGATTTACATTTGGGATACATTTTTTCGGTCTCCCTTTTTTTCTTTTTCGTCACTCTCACTAATTTTTTGTCCCTTTTCTCCTTAACATGCCCTTACAATCTAAATATATTCCCTCGAATTTTATCATTTATTTGAGCCACTCAACCATCTTAACATCCTCATAGCCTCTTATCTTTTGTTCTACTATATTGTCTACTGCTCAACATTATTATGATCCATACACCCTTGCAGATGTTATTAATCTTATTTAATCTACCTTTTAATCTGATCGGAATCATTTCTCACACAAAGCACTTAACTTTTCTCTTTTGATTTGATTCGGACGGTACTTATACGTAACTTTCAAATTGATTTCCAAATCGAACAATTTTTTCGCAGGTAATTGATATTGATGGAACGAAAATAAATGAATACGACTCACGAGTTAGGCATACATGTATATATATCTTTGTATTGTTCACTGCGTGATTTTATGTATTTTCTTGCAGGAAGCCACGCCGGCGGTGCAAGTACCGTTACAGCAACCGTTTTATCTGTACGATGAGCGGACGCTGATACCATTCCCGAAGACGGTCACAATTCTGCACGGAGGTTACCGCGTGTCGATCCCGGTCGGCGTGGTCGTTGCACCAATTCCTGTGGGTATTCTCAGAGCCGGTCCCGTGTTCGTTACCACTTTGTACGCGATACCAGCGGGTCCTGTATCGTCGCCGGTACCAACCAGGTGAGAGATCACGCGATGATCGATACGATCCGAACCATAATCTCGGGCGAACATATATGTGTTACACTATCTCAGTATAGAATAATCGTGAGAATATAATATTTGGTCGATGTGCGAAACATTCCAAACACGTTCAATTTCTTGAAAATTAATATTTTCGCGACTCGGCTATTAACTAAAAGGGTTTTTATTTTTAAAAAAATTTACCTAACCTAACCGATTATCTCGTTAAGTGCTCACGCATATGGTTATAACGCGTTTTCTTGCCGGCAACCTGTTTTCGGACTATTGTCGTATTATTATAATCATTTTGTTTTTGTCGACATCACGTCATCGTATACGGTTGTCAGGCTTGAGGTGAATGAATTAAAATTATTTAATGACACAAATCATATTGTCAAAGCGTACGTATTTTTTCCAAAAAGTAAAAAAGATGTTTTAATGTTTTTCGTGATAAAAAAAAAAATTATTATTGCTCATGTCCCACAATCTGTGAACTTTTGATTGAAAAACTCGATCAAATTCGCTACGACAGTTTATAACTTTCTATTTAATCACCCAAATAATGTATATACATATTTTATTGATCTTTAGAAAATCTTTAGTTATTTATCTAATAATTTCTAAAATAATCTAAAACAGACATTACCCCGATGACCGAATAATGCCGACGATACTTGTAATATATTTACATTATATATATATATATATATATATATAGACATTGTAACCGAGAACTGTGGGAAATCAACTTGTTTTTACTCAACACACGGTTATAATGAGCGCATACCTATAGATATATTGATCGCAATATTTATATTACCTATACATATATTTATCGCAATATTTATATTAACTATAGATATATTGACCACGATTTCCGACGTTGTAACACACACACACACACACATATTTATATGTATATTAAAAAATATTGTTGTTGTACGGACACGTCCCGTGTATTGTGATACAGTCGAAAAGTTCGATCTCCATCGAAACCGCGAAAACCACTTATATATATATATGAGTGTGTGTTTGCCGTTCGAGCAAGTAAACCGTTATATTCGGTATTATGCAAATCAGCCCGCGTTTTTCGTACGTAGGCAGGCACGTCGTAAAAATATTCAGCGTGTGCGCGTCCCACTACGGTTTCGCGCAACATGTTATCTTACCATCGTCTCATGATCGATAGAAACGGTCGAAACGATTACGTTAAATTACTAACGCCCGGCCATTCGTTGCACGTCGTTCGAATATCGCAACAAAACAAAAAATTACTCGTCAAGCAACGCGAATTGTAAAACCGCGCGTATGTTGTAGGTAAGTGTTTACTTCGCATTCGAGATTGCGGACGAGCGTCCATACGATATACGATACGTTTTGGAATTTAAGTTGAAAATACGTCCATACGCCACGTTCGCCACAGATGATGTTTGTTATAACGTGTTTATTGCTATTACGTTACCTGAGTCCAACAGGATTCTAAATTAACCGCGTATGTCAAATCCGGAATAACGTTGATTGATATATATATATACACAAAAATGGAATGGAATAAATACGTTTTGGAAATGATTCGAATTACAAAACAATGTTTAATTAAACGCGGTTATAGAATCAATTTAATAAATACGCTATAATTTTCTCAAGTACTTTTTACACGGCTTTTGAAACGAAAAACGTACGTTACATTGTGTTTAACTACCGGTTGGAATATTTCTTCGATTTTAATAGCCCACATTTTAATAAAAACTATTACTATATTCGAACGATTGTGATCCAAGTCGAAGTCTGTTAAAATGTTTATATCTTTTGCGATGACATGTAATAATAATATGAGCTTATATGTATATGTTCATAGATACGTCCCTTGGTCGTCTTACCCTCCGAGTCCGGCGGCACCGCAGTATTTACCGTCACCAGCGCCATCGCCACCGTCGTACTCGCAGCCTGCACCGCCCTCGCCGGCTTACTACCAACAAGGCGGAGACTATTACGACAAAGACGTGAGCGACCTCAGAAACGATCCCCCCGGTAAACTTTACTCGCAGTTCGCGATCACTGCACCATTCCAAAACTCCAAAGAATCGCCACTGCTCCATCAACTCAGGGAAGAGTCAGAAAAGAATCGCAATAAATACGGGCCGCTACTGCCGTCGTATTCTAATCAGTACCAAACAATAGACGCATAGACGAGTTCCGAACGACTTCATAGTCGTTTTATTATTTTAATTATTATTATTTTATATATTATTATATTATATATTAAAATTATAAAAACTTCGTAAAACGCGTATCGATTTCGAAAATGATATAGAGACTATATTTTGTATATTAGGGAAATTTTTTAACTTTATTAGATATAAACATAAGACAATCACACGAGTTTATTGTTATAATATAAAGAAAATATTAAACCGGGGAAATGTTTAATTGAAAACGAATTCGCTTTTCATATAATTATGTATACTATATCATTTGGTGTTAAAAATTACATTTCGTCATCTATTGAACTCTGTGTATCGTAGCTATTTTATTTCGAATTATTAAACAATTCGCTATTTCATATTTATCGTACGTGAAATTTATTTTGTATTATCCGAAAAATCGTCGACTTCCGACCATTTTATTTTGTCGACGGCTTTGCCATTTAATTCCACGCACACGATTTTATGGAACGTGGTTTTGTCACGGCTATAATATCGTATTCGAATTCAAAATATTTTAAGTACACGTATTCCCGTGTTCTTTTCTTGGAGTCGTTTAGGACAATTTTGCTGTACGAAATATTTTAACTACTATACGATATATAGAAGTTCAGATAAAACACTAAAATGTTACGTTTAAGAGCGCAATATAATAATAACTATGGTGTGTAATATTATAATATGCAGTTGAACGCGTTAAAATTAAAATTAGCATAACGCTTACATAATGAAATATTAAATTATGTTTACGTGAGTGCAACATTCGTATAATAGCTGAAATGTATTTTTTAGCTGACAGATTATTAAGATAAATTATTTTCGTTCTCGGTAGTTAACTCCATTATATAGGTATTTGTTAACGCCGAGTTATTCATAATCTTACGTTTAAGAAAAAAGAAATGCTGTTACATAAAAATTCGTGGACTAATTATTTTGAATGTCTAAGTATTTTTAACTATAATTAACATAACGAGAATATGTATAAGTGGTATGTACATATATATATAGGTACGATGTATGGGTCATACAGCCAGAAACTAATATATTTTGTACATTTACCTTTTTACGTGAATATACGTAATTATTTAAACGAATACATTTTCCAAAAAAAAATATGTACATTTTATTTTTCGTTTTTCATTACCGTCGCTTTCCTTCAAAAAGAATTTTAGACCCGGGCACTTGAAATAAAATTGTTTATTTACATATCGAACAATTGTATTAGAAGTTTGGACTCTTTTACTAAATTTATTAATTTTTTTTCGTAAAAAAAAACCGAAGAAAATGACCATGACAAATTATATTACGTATCAAGTTTATCAGAACTAGTATATTTTATGTCAAAATACAAATTTTAATTAAAATTTCCGTTTTTATAGAATATTTAACATTGATTCGAGTTACTAATATATTTTGAGTTTTTTGTTCCATTAGTTTGCACCACACTTATCGCAACGATAGGCAATACACCATTTTTGAAGATCAATCCTTAAGCAATATTGTTATTAAAATGGTAGCACTTTTTTTGTTAATATATATACAAACTAAAACATTTATTTTTAACTATAAAAGACATTTAATGTAATAATCAAATAAAAATTTACGAAGATTTCAGTTAAGAAAACTGTTTTTTATATAAATGAAATTATAAAAGTTCATCCTGCAAATTCACCGATTTGATAAACGAATCTATTTGCATTATTTGTTAGATTAAGTTTTTGAAGAACCGGTGTAGCATCACGATAGTGCCAATATATTTGTATTTTATCTCGTAATTAATCGTAACCCTAGCTATTTTTAAAAATAACTTAAAAAATTTAGTAAATTTTTAGCAAATTTTCATTATTAATTTGAAAAATCCTAAGCAATGTACTGATGGTAACTTGATGTTTATCTAATCGCCTATAATTATTCATACTTGGCGACATACACGCGAAATTATTATCATCGTATTATGTAACAATTGTATCGTCATTTTCCATACGACATAATAACAAATATATATGATTATTAGGCATACTTTAATTCTAACTATCTTCTATAAATAAATTAAACGGTTCAAATATTAGTACGAACGTTTGATTTCTATTTCGAAATCGTGTATTCAACGAACGATAATGCCGAAGAAGATAGTGCATAATCACTAATAACGAAATTTGAAAATACTCGTAATACTTATGGTACCCGAGTATACGTCGTGGTTTTATTTCATAATAGAATATTTGCTCCTTCGAAATCCTATACGTGCGTATACATACTCATCTGCATGGTTAATTACCTAAAGCACACTCCTGCTCGTTTCTTTGATTAACGAATACGATTTTAATTCTTCCAAATAGAGTGACACGAAATATTTGGCTAATTCACGTCGACGAATTTGTTTCTGTTTTTTTTATGAACATTTTACAATTTTTTTAGCAACATAAGTTGCGCAATATAACTGACCCTAATATGTCTGTATGTTTATCTTTAAATATCATCGAGTTATGTATTATAAATATTTCAGTTTTTAAATAAAAATAAATATGTATATAAAAGTAAACTTAAAAGCAATTAACTCGAATATATACACATATATATATATATATATATATATATTGCACTGAACTTATACGTTAAATTGTTAACGATTAGTATTTGAAATATTACACTAAGGGATGTTTATATATTTATTTATTTATATTAAACATATTATTTATTACAATATTAAAATTGTAAACTCGTAGATATAAATGAATATACAAGTCGTTTTTTTCAGTCGTAATATTATTTTATTTTAACAAAATGACACGATGAATTTAATAAAATATTACGCAAAAAATATTCGAAATAATATAACAAATATGAAAAAGATGTGAAAATAGAAAAACATAACAATAAGTATAAAGAAATTACGATAACCTAATTAACACAGTCTGCGCGTCTTGAGGCAAATTAAAGGTAATGTTTTTAATACTTTTTGTATCCACTGCTACCTGAGTAGCTTGTGGATGGGACTCCGTAAGAAGTACCGATGCTAGACGACGAGCTGTATCCGCTGGATGGAGCACTGGAGTAGTCGGACGAGCTCAATGAACCTGATGAGTATGACGATGATGGGGCGCTATAGGAGGATGAAGAGTACGACGGAGAGGGAGCGCTGTAGGATGACGATGAGTACGATGAGGTGGGAGCACTGTATGACGACGAAGAGTACGATGGGGCGAGAGCACTGTATGACGATGAAGAGTACGATGGGGCGGAAATGCTGTACGAGTCTGATGAGTAAGACGGACTACTCAATGAGATGCTAGCTGCTGGAGCGGCGTAAGATTCACCGCCATAGGATTGTGCGTAAATAGGTGCTGGAGCAGCGGCGGCGTATGAAACTGGTGCTGGAGCAGCGATGGCATACGAAGCTGGCGCGGAAACGGCGATGGCTGGAGCTGGAGCTGAAGCGATAACTGGGGTTGGGACGGAATATGGCACGGGCTGTTGGATTTCCACCGGGTATGGTTGTGGTATTGTGTACGGTACTGGTCTGCTTACGGGGACGGGCACTGGATGGGGCACGTTGACTGGGACGGCTCTGGGTACGTCAACTGGATATGGTCTGTTGACTGTGACTGGTATTGGATGAGGTACGCTGACTGGGACTGCTCTGGGTACGGACACGGGTATTGGCTGAGCGACGGGTACGGGCACGTGACGGGTCACAGGTACGGCGTATGGTTGAGGTACAGACACGGACACGACTTGGTTGGATGTGCTAACTCTGGTGGGCACAGCGGCGGCGGCGGTGGAGATACCGTAGCCAAGAGCTGAAGCACCGATACCGTAGCTAGCCGGTGCAGCGATTCCGTATCCGGATGAATATCCGAGACCGGACGACGCGTATCCAAGACCGGACGAACCGTATCCAAGACCGGACGAAGCGTATCCAAGACCGGACGAACCGTATCCAAGACTAACCGGAGCAGCAGCGAGACCGATGCCGGAGGAGTATGGCGAAATACCACCGCCGTATCCACTGATGCCAGAGAGACCGTACGAAGATCCAGAGAGACCGTACGAAGATCCAGAAAGGCCGTACGAAGATCCGTACGACGATCCGGACAGACCTAAGCTTCTCTTGTTGGTTTGTTTGTTGTCGTTGGTTTTTGCGTCGTCGGCAACGACGCAGTGGGCAATTAACGCCACACCGACGAGACAAGCCTGAGGAGCAAAATAAATGTCTAGTTAGTTAATGAAACGTCGTTATTGAGAAAACGGGCGTGGAATTGACGAACGTTTCGAAATTGTCGAAAACGAGAAACGTTTATCGAAAAAAATACCGTTCGTTTTACTACGACGAATGTGTGTATTAAAATCGAAACTTCGACGTACGAACGTGTGCGCGTGCGTTTACCTTAAAGAATTTCATGACGATTTCGTATTGGTTAGCGACGAATTTGACGACGGTATCGGTACGATTTCCACTGATACGACTGATGCTGAACAGTGGCCGGCTCGGGTATTTATAATTCCGCTAAGATACCGGTATTGATTTTTTGTTCATTTCGCCTCGTTCCCTACCCCGGGTGAACATCTCGCGCAAATCGCCTATAATCGCTGACGCGACACTTTCTCCGCGAGGACGAAAAACATTATTATATCGTGGCCACCGTACACGTAGCGGTTACGTCACGGCGGAGTGGTCGGTTCGGCGGGATAGGACCAGTTTTCGCGATTAGTCGTTTAGCGTTTCGAAGATGTCACACACGCCGTATCCGAAATTATGTAACACCCGGTCGGCGGCATTACCGTCCGCCCTACACGGCCATATGTGTCGGGACGGGTTTGGTTTTTTTGTCAACCGCGACGTGTCGACGTTCCGCCGACAATCGTTTCCAGGCCAGTGTCCCGTGCGCCCGTGCCGGTGTTGAATTACGGCCGCGTTCGGCGCTATTCCATTATTCGTTTAGCTACTACGATTCGAATAGTATTTTCGCAGGGAAAAAATATCGATTACGTAAGGCGCGTAAAAAATAATACCCCGCGACTTGTTAGGTAATATCGCCGTATGTTGCTGCCGCACAAACTTTAGAAGCACAACCGCGCGCGTATCGTCCGGTCGCTAGATTAGGCGGATTGTCGACGACGATTTACTTACACGTTTTACAGGAATACAAACGCGCGACCATATATCGTTATAGGCGATACAACGCGTTGTGTTCGCTGTAACGAAAACTACTGTTTTTCTTAAAATAATCGCCTAAAAGTAACGAAACCGCGGTACCCGAACATATTTAAAACAGCGGAAATTTTCTGAGTTATTAATTCAACACTTCTACTTACAACAACTTAACCGGAATAATTTATTAATATTATGGCGAAATAATCAAAATTTAATACTATTAATTTACACGTACTATTGATAGGTGTCTATTTTGGTATTTTAAAATAGTAAGTAAAACCTACTCGTATTTTCAATTTTAATTTGTTCGTGGTTATTTTCAAACGTAATAAAATAAAAGTGCGTTTTTAAACAAAATGGCAAACATTATACAGAGTTACGAATTATTTTTTTTAAAGTAAAGATAAAATTTTTATTGTCACACAGAAAATAAGTCATACGTTCCGATGTTTTTTCCATGTGTTTTACACGTGTATTCATAGGTGTCCAGCTTTGAAATTCGAGTAGCTTACAACGAAGTAATTCGTCGAGTTAAATTTAAATTAATATGTCATTGTATGAACTTCTAAACAAACACCGAGAACGAGATAAAAAATTATAAATTTGTATGTTTTCGAGATTCCAGTTAACACAAAAAATGCGTTATATTATTAAAAAATTGAACTATATGCTATTGTAAATATGAATTTATAAAATTGAATGTTTTATTTTGAAAATTGAAACTATTTTTTATTAAACAAGATGATCGAATAAATACAATAATATGTAGAACTTGATCTGTCAAAATATTGGGAAATCTGTACGCATAAGTGCAACTCGACTTATTATAGTCAATCCAAGTATATTAAGAAATATTTATAGTATATAAAATATACTCTAAGTTATCCTCAAACGAAAATCGTGAAATTTGGATTATTTGGAATGTACGACGAGCGATAATATTGGATACACAAACATATGATATTCACGAGTATACATAACTTAGTGATTTTTTATGTATATATATAATTTAGTAAAAGCAATTAGTAATATTGGAATTGTATGTATAAATATGCTTAATTTGAAGATTTGGACACTTTTATTTTTAACACGTAAATGTTTAATACGTAATTTCTAATGTTATAAATATATATTTAAACACTCTGGACTGTTTAGTCAAACAAATTCCTATGAGACTTCGTATTCTAGAAAAAAATACGAACCGTAAAAAAACAAAATTTATTCTTCCGATCGCAAGCACAACATATATATGTATCCTGGGGATTAAGGTAATCGAGATTGGTCGCCATCAATAATTATTTTTACGAATGACGTAAAACTAATATTATATATTATTATAACGAGATAATTTGTGTTGTGTATGTTTGTTACTTTGCTTCATGACTGTAGAATTATAAACGATTACATGTATTTTACATTATAAACAGAAAAAATACGTTTTCAATACTAATTTCAAAATACTACTAATCAATTTAAAAAAAATAATAATCAAAAATTAAATGAATAGTTGCGAAGTTACTATCACAGAAATATTAATTCCACCTCCCCATCGTTGTTGGATATTTAATATTCTCCCATAATCACATAATTTCTCCAAATTAAATGCAGAATAAAATATCGTGTACTCGCGGTATTTTAAAGAATAGAATATAGTATTCGGGATATAAGTCGATAAACTTTTTGACAATATTTTGTTACTAGTTAATTATCAGATTCTGTGTAGAATGATGATTTTTATACAAGACGTATATTTTACAAATAGTTTATACCAAATAATAATATCTAATTTCGAAGAAAATAATTAAATATTTGTATTCATTTTTCATTTCTATAACAAAACGTTTTCCATTACGAATACAAAATATCTTTTTTCGAATTCGAGTTTTTTTTCGTAATTTTACGATTTCATTTATTCCAACGGAAAGGGTAGAATTTCACTTATTTTGTCCATATCGTATTCTATCTACATATAATACTATAAACTAACCCTAACCGGTTTTTTGGCAAATCGTGATTCATCTACATGAATATAAGTATAGCGCGTATACGTTTTCAATAGACATTCGCATTGAAATGTGAAAGCCCAAACATATAATTCATTCCTATGTGTAGATAATATGTACTGGAATTGTAAAACTAAATATTTTTATCCCAAATGTCAACGATATAACTTTATATAAGTATACGTATTGATGTACACAAAAAGAACGTATAACTGGTATACTCGCACAAAAACGTGTTAAAAAAACGATAGCCCGATATTTTTGATAACGACAACGACAATAATAAATAGTATTTAACGTCAAAACTATACGTAGACATAAATATACTATTAAATTACGTATATAATGACGTCCTTCGACACTTATAAATACCCTTTCAAAACAGCAGGTGCATGTGTATGTTACATACAAAGTACGAAATTGTCCATTTTGTAATTTGTACGACGATTTTTGTGCGATTAAACGACTCTATTTTACAATGTAGAAACTTTGTATAGATCACTTGGTGCACTTTTTTTATAATATATAAATATATTACCGCGTTAATACTTAAATAACTATGTCGTTTAGATTTCAGAAACACGAATGGTAGTAACTATTGGAAGTAACGTTACTAACGCGATTGTAATAATCAAATTACGTCGTCGATTTTTTATTTTTTTTTTGCCAATACAAATTGCGTAACTAAAACGGATTAAATAATTAACTATATAGGTCTATGACTTGTGATCAATTGACGCTTTTGCCCATTTTAATTACTACCGAGCGCCGTTTAATATATGTTATATTTTAATCGTCCCATAGTTTCCGGAAAGGTTATTGTAAATATACATCCGGGCGCCACTTTGTATCGGACACTCCGTACAATGACACAATAACGCGTGTGTAGGCCTACACTATTCTCAAACGAGTATGACGCATAACACTGCGAAAACGTTGTGTATAATAAAGATAATTAACAGTAATCATAAAGAGAAACCACCCGAGCCCTTTAATGCGACAAACATTAAACGGTAAACGAGTTGTAAACGACTATCCCGTTGTTGTTATAAAAATATATATATATATGCGCGTATTTCGAACACAACCAGTCTGAGATGGCCCATCAACCTCTTATCTGTTACACGGATGTCGGTGAACTTTTCTTTTGTTCCCCTATTATATAATCACCAAAAATTACCCCAATAATATAATTTATTATACCTGTGTTACATACGATCTTGTAGAGTTATTATTACGGTGTTTTTTTTTTGTATTATCGTATTATTACAATAATTCTGGCGTAATATGATATTTGATCGAAATTCTTTATTTCGTGGTCGTCTTAAACGCAACCAGCGATCGTATTCTTTTCACACATTATATAGGTACCTATTTCGGTTTACCTATACACACGGCCCATATCGTCCTATATGTTTATAGGAACGTATTTTCTCACGGTTATATTAATGATTAATATTAATTACAATTCTCGCGTAACATACGCAGTTTTCTTTATAAATAGTAATTATCTTTAAATTCCAATTTTTTTTTAATAAAATCTGAATAATCAATTCGGCATTAATATTTCAGACGGTTTAACCCGTAAGAGACAATATTGTTTTCCGCTGAAGACTGAAGGTGAAAGCGAATATAGCCGTAACAACGGGTTTTTTTATTGAACAAATTCACCAAAGTGGCACTGCGCGTGATACAATCTTTGTAAATAATAATGTTTTTAAGAAAACGAAATAAAAAAAAACTTTAATTTTGAACACTTATAAGTGTGTACGAACGGTAAATACAACCAATCGTTAAATAGTTTATAAGCGCCGATTACTCGATGATGCAATAATGAAAGTTATACATTTTTGTTAATTTAATGAAAACTTATTACGATATTGAAATAATTGTGTATTGAAAAATATTCAATACGTGTGTATAAGTAAATAAAACTGAAGTCGAAATTATTACATGCCTACAAGAAGCCAATAACATCATCTAATGAAAACTTTTAAAATTATAAAAAATGAAATTGCCGAATTGCAACGATCTAAAGTAGATCTCAAGTAGAAACGATCTAAAAAACTTCGGAATAAGTACATTTTTAATTAATAATAATTTATTTATTATTATTTAAAATAATTTTTTTATTTTATAATTGTTAATTATTAACAATAAATTAAAAGCAATAGTAAACATAATCGGTCAAATTGAAATATTTTAAATAATGTTTTCAGAATTTAAAAAACGCATAATAAATTTTGTTCGAAACGAGTTTATTGCAAAATAATTAATATTTAAAAGCGTTAGTTTTGGTTATTATGCTTACCCATTGTCAAATTTCTAATTAGTAAAATGGCTTTATAAATGTTATCTCGACACGTATTTACACATATATTACACAAAATAATAATTACAATAATTTGAACCATATAAACAATTTCACTCAAAAACTAATATAAATTAAATATTTTTTGGCAAAATAATATAGGTAAAAATATCATGATATCAAAGTAAGGATACCTTTAGGAAACGAATAAGAAAACAAATAAAAATGTTAAAATTAATTCATTTGACAAGAAATATTTAATAAAAAAATCAAATTCTTAATAATTATTATTACGCACTATACTGCATATTTAATTCTTGTTCAATTATCGAGAGAAAATGATAATTTTGTTATTTAATGTTTTCGAAAACTAAATTACATCACTGACATTCATTTGTATGCGCATTTTCTCGTTATTTTATATCATTATGCATAAAAAAACCTATAATATTTTTCTAGAACGTCTATTTTTTTTATATCGATAGTTTAATTAACACGACCTAAACATAAATTAAAGACTTGATTACCTACTAACATATAAAGT
>JAIPRN010003636.1:0-20063 GCA_025469175.1 Geopemphigus sp. TES_GeoC_2020 | reverse complement strand
AATTTAAAATAAAAAAAGTCCGTGTTTAGGTTTATGGTGACTACGAATAAAAAGGAATCATATTTTTTGTTATTTAAATAATATATATATATAGCTAAATAAATTGTAAGTCATAACAGAAACATCAAAATATAATATTATAATTACGTTCCGTTTCACTTGAATATTACGTATAGTATTCTAAAGTCGTTGCAATCAATAATGAAAATGTGATAATTAATTCACCGTCACAATAAATCGATTGTTATCAGTTGTGTATGCGAGTTTATTTATTTGTCCCTGAAAACTTTTGGAATTAGTGTTTTTGATATTTTCATAACACTATAAACTTAAAAATTAGTGACAAGCAATTACATTATATTTTACTATTTGAAGTATCTAACTACTACGATTGTAATATTAGTATTACTTATAATCAAAAGTGTGTAAATTTATGTATATTTTATAAACTACGATAAATACAATGTTTATTATACATTTCTGAAATACAATTTATTAAACAGCTTATTATTCCGAAGAAATTAAAAATATATATAAACAATTTTTTATTAAATCGGCAATTTACGGAGGTAAAAATAATGTGCGTTTATTTTATGTTTAACTCTTTTTTTAAAAAAAAAAGGCATTTACCTGAAGTAATCTGACTTTAAGCCTGATGTCTTTCTCGTTTTGATTTTTGATATTTGCTTTAAGTCTCAGCGCTTCGCCGCACACGTAAGCCGACCTTTCCAGTAAACATTGCAATATCACTTGATTGCTTTTGCAACACAAACAACATTTGGTCCGTTTTTCCAACGCGCCGATCGGTTTCTAAAAAATAATAAAAACGATAAATTAGAATTAAACCATCGGAATTTATTTCCACCCAATTGAAAATAATTAAGCTAATATTGTATCACGGAGAATTTGCGGATTAGTAAAATTTGATCCCGTGGTCAGAATTATTAGGATTTTTTTGTTAGACTTCTCTCTCCTTTTGATTTCTCAATTTTATTTTCAGTTTGTTTTCTATTCAAAATACAACATTGGAAAGATGAGGGGTATAATTAAAATACGAATCTTAAACAAAAAACATTTTAATACTTATATGAATAGCAATTTTTGTTTTTACAAAACACACTCTATCGTTTAATTCGACTGAAGAAAATACGTAATAATTATTAATTACTTCAATTATAGTAAAAAACCGACGACATTATATTCATTGGGGGTGATGCACTTTTAACGAATATCAAGCGTACATATACGTGTTTAAAATTTTAAATCTCGATCCATATATTACGTTCAACATACAATAAACGTACAAACATAAAACAAAGGAACTTAAATATACTCTAGGTCCAGGACTTGGTATTTTACTTTTTTCATCTAGCTGGATACGCGTTCATACATAATACATTTAAATTACAGAAAAAGTTCACGTTACACCGAATAAATAATAAATAATAAAATTTTAAAAATAATAAAATAAATAATTATAACTTATAAGTTACTTAGTTCAAGTGAACGACTAAAAGGCTATTTTACAATATGTTTATGACCAGTTCATGCAGTAAGGCTGCAATAACATTCTTTTTCAAACTTCATGTTTTAGTAAAAATTATAATAAAAAAAAGCGTTAGTTTTTACCACCCGACAGCTCACTATGTCACTGTTTAGTACAAAGAATTAGAAAGCAGTAGACCAATCCAATTTCAGATATTAAGTTTGTCCCTTATAATATAATACTAAGTTATGACACCAATATGTTATTTCAAATATAGAATTTACATTCGTAATTTGTACGTATAATTCGTGAATTATTCTAAATTTTCCTATATAATACACGAATAAAGCTTTAAAATTTTAATCACAAACGAAAATATTTAACTATTAATTTTCACTGTATAGTTTAAAAATAAAAATTGATGTTAAAATCGTCTTTTTCAGTAGGTTAATTCACCATTTATTCTTATAAAAACTCTAAGTTTTAATAACTTTTGCTCGAATAATAATTATTTATATAGCGTAATATTACTTGTACTTTGAAATTTGACATAAAATTGAAGGTTTTGAAATACAAATTCTCAACATTACACGAATAAATTCAACGTAATAAGTATGAATAATTTTATATTATTTAAGCGTAAAGAAAAACTATTTAAAAGTTACAAAAAACTTCTTTAAAATTGACAATATATAGGATTTATATAAAGTAGAATTTTGTTTTCGTGAAAATCTAAACCACGTGAAATATTTACCAGTTATTTATGTTAATATTGTACATACATGTATATACATAAACATCTTTTGAAACTGTTTCTGATTTTTATGTTTAAAAATTAATAAAACCGAAAGGTTAAAAATGTATTACAAGTTCTACCATTATAAGATTCTAGGAATATTTAAAAAGTTAAAACACGTTTTGGTTAAGATTTTTTAAACGTTTAATGTTCGAATTTAAAATGAAACTTATTATAATTAGAATCGGTTTTCTTTTACAAAGATTTATCATTGTTTTCAAATTAGAAATAATATCAATACAACTTTAAAATATCTATTTAAATTGCCTACAGGAAGCACAATATTCGTGAATCGCTACATAAGTTTCATATTTAGATAATTTTACACTTATTTATATATACTTTATACATCTCTAACGAAAACTCATTAAATATATTTTGTAAACGAATATAGTGATAAAAATGTTCTAATAAACCAATTTTAACGAGTTTTTATATATTATACTTATAATTATATATGTGTACGTATAAATATTTATATATTAGAAAACTACTATAATACAATTTTAAAAAAAAAATCCGATACTATAACAAAAGCAATATTGACTAACTTACTTTTTGTCTTAAAGTAGTTTAAGTTTTTTGGATTTTAAAGAGCAATAATATACTTAGCTCAGTGAAAAGTTACATATAAAAATTTCGAAAATATATATTTTCGTTAAATTACAAGTTTAATTATAAAAAAATAACGTAAGATTTATTAACCATTTAAATAGGTTAAATAAATTTTAATTTAACAAAGAACGAATAGTTTTGCTTAATTAAATAATTGCGCAAAAATGAATTGCCGGTGAAATGTGTCGCTGTCCTTTTTTTGTAAACTACAAAAAGAGAATTGAGAGATATTGAGAAGATGTCTACCTCAATTGTACCGAAATATAAACGATATTTTCCGTAATAGAATTACACGTCAAGTATATACGGAAAAATTATACGATATTTTAAATATTTATAAATATATGATATTTTTTATGATACATTAAACGAAACGTAACTTTTCTAATTAATTCGCGTTACGTCGAAATAAAAAGTAACTCGTTAAGTTAAATGTTATGAAAAATAATGACGTTTAATTTAACTTTTCAACTTGTTATTACCAAGCTTTAACCAAAAGTATATATATACTCACGATATTTCTAAAAATTTGTTTTAAAATAAATAACGTTTTTTTACGTCTGGTGTTTACCGGAATTTCTACGACATGTGTTAATTCTGAACATTTAGTATACCGAATACGTTATTATTGTTTTATATACTTCGGAAGTTTTCGTTATTATTGAAAAAAAAAACAAATATCGCGATTTACGACTGGAGTGAAAATGTTTGGCTCCAATCCCATATTAGGCGTAAAATACTTTTTATTCGTAAGCTTCATTTTGGACAGATCTTAAATCTACTGTGTTTGATTTTAAAGCTACAACACGCTGTACGAACAATCGCACGATATAATATATTTTACGAATTTCGGATTCACGTTATTTTCGTAATAATTTCTTGTAAACGTTAGCGGATAATTTATACGGACAGCGTTTCGACGATTTTTTTTTAATCGCGTTTGTTCGTGATAGGTTGGGTTGTTTTTTTGAACAATTTTGGATTTCCATAAATTGTATAAATACATGTAATTATTGCGTTCGAACACTCGCCTTGCCCGTTCGTATAACAATTTATTATTGTCTTATCTTGTATACCCCTATCCATTCTATTGGATTTGTTGTGGTTAATACCCGCTGCGATTAATCGATATTAAACGACGAATTTATTTATTCGCGATATACATTTATTTAATTTGATATAAACACGTTTACGAACTTGACGGGTTTGATAATTTGTACGCAATTTCTTATTGCCTTTTAGGTAATCGAAACGTCTTCTTCGATTATTTGTGCGTCGACATTATATTTATAGTAATTACAATTAAATTTTAACCAATTACTTGAGCGTGTCTTTGCTAAATAGGGCATCCAAGTACGCTACGTATATACGTGATGAATTTATATATTTAAATCGTTTTTATGACTTTTAGCGTTCGTAAATTGTTAAACGACCCGTACGCGCGCGAAAATCGGACAGTTTTTATGAAACAAAAATTGGGCTTTTGGGATACTTTATATTGTTATACAATAATCCTATATACAATTTTACAGCCATTAGTCTACGAACCGTCATTATCATGCGCGTTTAGCTAATTATCGAAAACGAAACTGTCGTGAACGCGAAAAAGATATACACGCCGTAACTTACAACGATAATACCAATTTAAGTAAAACTATTATTTTTTAGTTTTCTTCAATATCGTGAATATTCAGGTACCTATTAAACGTACGCTATATAATTGTTTATTTAATTTTTGCATAAGGCTGCTAACGAGTTACACGAATTCCGGAATTGTTTTCTTCGTATAAAATATTGTTTTTTTTTAAGTGTTTTATATTTAATAACGATTTATTAAGTGTATATTGTACGAGTTATTTTCATTTTTTAAACGGAAATTTATAATGAAACTATATTGCTTACGGAATTTTTTCGTCACCATACTGAGATGGATAATATAATAATAATATAACGTAAATACGCAATAACGTAATACCAAGGAAAAAGGAAAAAATTTAGTAAAAGCCTAATAACAATTTAAAACGCGTTTTGATACGTAATATTGAAACTATGTTCTAAAAATACGGTATTTTCTACGGCGAAAAAAATACGCGATTCACATACACTGCCGTATCGCGAAGCTTATAGATTCGCTAGGTTTCCGAAGACAAAAATTAAAAGTCCGCCCACGTACCGTTCGAAAATTCTGTCTACGCCATTGCGACTGACGTTTATGATGTCGTGTAAAAATACGTTTTTATAGTAATCGGTCGAGTCGCTTGGACGTCATATTTCGTGACGGACATTATCCGTAAACGGGTCATGCCAATACAATAATACTATACGATGATTGACGCGTCGCCGTCATCGTATACATATATATATATATATCATATATACCGTGGTTTGAAGTCGGTGCACTGTTAATCAACCGACCCTATATACCTTAGAATACAATATATGGAACACGTTCGATTAGTGGTACGGCGCAAAATGCGGTGGGAAACAAGGCCATTTTCAAAATTGCCGGTCTATAATAATACGCGTTGTCCCGCGTGTATCAATTTCGTCGAATATAATATAAACGCTTTAATAATTATCATCGTCGTCATTATTATTATTATTATTAGGTAAAGCGCGTTTGTTTTTATTTATTCGCCTACTTATTATTACAAACGGTATAACGTTGGTATAATGTGCGACGGACGTTTACTTCTATCGTTGGATATCAATTTGCGTTAAACGGTAACGTGTTTATAAAAGTGTGCGGGGTTTTGCGTCAATTTCGTACGGGTTTTGCATAAAAAAAAAGTGTACTGTCAGAAGGGCGTGCGCGGTTTCGGTTTTAGATTTCGTCTGGCTGTTGTTACCCGTGTCAGTGAGATTATCGGAACTGCCAAATTTTAGTGGCGTATCATTTGGTAAACATTTAACAGTTTGTGTTTCGCTAACTTGGCATAAATATAGTTTGATACTTTATTAGCGTCCATCCGTGTAAAATGTTCACTATTTCCGTTTAAAAAAAGCGCAAATTTGTTTTTAAGCGGTATAAAAATAATCGAAAAATTGTTCACCATTTCTTACATCGAAAGTCATGCAGGAAACCAACTTTAAAATCATTTTTACGCCAGAAAAGGTAAACTTTTCGAGCGCAAAATATTTTACCTGTTATCGCCCATTCCTACTAAATGAAATTAAGATTAAGATTACGCAGGTTCATTGTAAGGTATTTGAATAAAAATATTTAAGAACGAGTATTTTTTGTTTATAAATTTTCTCTACAGTATTCAATGAAGCCTTTTCAAAACAATTTTTTGATTTAGACTGAAATACCCATTGATTACAATATATTAAACTCTTTTTAGAAGTAAATTATTAGTTATATAAACTGACTTTCGAAACGTCAATTGATAAAAAATTATCGTCATATTGTTAAAATATTGATATATATTTATATGTTATTGTCTAAATATTACTTATACTCTTCAGGAAGTTGAACCATATGCTAAGTTATCTAAATTTTCAACCTGTAAGTATAAATTATAATTTACTTCATCAATCACAAACAACTAATATCTATTGAATACGTTGGTTAGACAAAATATAAATACTGTGATTTTTAAACTTTTATTTTAGTATTTAAAGCATTATTAAAAAAACTAAAAAAAGAGTGGAATATTACAAACAATTATTTATCACAGAAATATTTGAGTTTTATTTAAAATACATTTACTTAAATCTATCCAAGGAGTATTTCATAAATTATTTTTAAAGAGTATTTTTACAGGAAAAGAAATTAGTATAATTGGACTTTTACGAATGTTTGTTAAAGTACCGATGATATAATACGTATGAAATGAATGCGTTTTGCCGTAAACTAAATTTCAAATTACAGTAAAAAATTAGTTTTTTATGTTGATTTAACGATGGAATATATTTAAACAAATTGATTTTTTTATCCTGTATTAATTATTAAAAATCTCTAAAAAAATATATTCAAATAAAAATAATTTCATAATTTTCACGAAAATCTTCCGTTTTAATCAAACTTTGAACTTTGAACTTTTAAAAATAACATTTAGATTAACAATTTCGAAAAATTTTTATTATTGTTAGAAAGTATTATAGACTTTGTATACGATTTTCAGGCTCTTCATAATAACATTTCATAATTTTTAAATTTAATTTTGAAACACGCAATGATTACCAGAAATTGTTAAAAATATTCAAAATATCCATAACATTGCTTGTATATATAAATATATATAGTATTAAAATAAAACATAGTTAGCAAAAATATGGAGTGTTCGGCGTTATAAATTAATAGAACGACAAAAAAGAAAAGATCAAATTCGATTTTATAAAAATCGGACGTCGACAATTTCACCGAATTTTCGTAATCATCAAGTAATGTATCCTATAATTTTGAAAATTGAAAACCGTATCAATTAAAGCATTAATTAGATAACGTTTAGTGACGGGCAATCATTGTAATATAGCATAGAAAAGTCGGAGCACGTTTGCAAAATTAGTGCCTAAGCGTATTTATTCGTAAAACGACTTGTTTTAACAACGACGACGTAGTATTTTTTAGAATTATATAACACAGCGCCGGGAACGGAGATAATATTCCGGAACCGACGGAGAACGTTGATTATATGTTATTTACTCACCAGGTATTGATCGTCCATGCAGTCTATGTGCGGTCCTATGATGGTGAAGTATTTCATCCCTTGGGGCGGCGACGCGTACGGTATGTCGAGTGTCACCTGCCGAAAGAACGTAATATTACATTGTTATTGAAACGTACGCGCGACGATAATTAAAAAGGAAACGTTCGTTGCTGGTAACGCGTGTACAATTTACCTTGATGTAGTATCTAACGTATCCGGGTTTGCTCTCGAACGAACACGGCAGTGAGCTTTGTGGAAGTTGAAATTTGAACGGGAAGTGGTGTATCCCTCGCGGCAAAATCGGAACGGGACCGTCTTGTCGGTCTACTGGAGTGAATTATTCGAAAACACACAAACAGGGCGCAAAAAAAGTATTGTCATAAAGTCGTTACGTAATTTGGTACTTATTTGGGTTGTTTGTGGCGAGGTCGAAGAGAACGACGAGTGTACGTTTAATGTATTAAGGATTTAAGCGGGTACGTTAGAAAGCCGATCTCTAAAAGTTATTTTTAGAGTACGAAACGTGTACAATTTATTTTTATTAATTACTATTGTAAATACGTAACTGTTTACACTATCGTTTATAGATATACGTTCGTACGGTGCAACGAAACTCGTTAGGTAAATATGAATAGTTAAATTCCGTAAACGGATTTACTCAGCGTTTTATTAATTTGTTTTGGATTAAAGATATTCGTTCGTTTCGAGAAAAAAAACGTATATATTTTTCAGGGTCTGTTATCGCGAAAAAATAAATGTTAAATCGAAATAAACGATTTTTCACGCGGTACGGAAAATACTTTGGAAGAGTATCGTTTAATGTATGGTTAATCTTTTTAAAAGACGATGGTATTAATATCCTCGGTTTTTCACTTAAATCACGGTATGTATATTCTAGATGCTTATAATTCGAAAAATTATATTCGCTTATTTTGGAAGGGAGAACGTGCTAGAAATGTTTAAAAATGTGTAATTATTAAATACGCGTAGAACGTCGTCTTAAATGTCGATACGTTTTATTTTTTATTTTTATTACGAAATAAACAATCTATACATAATATTGCACAATAAGTTTATGCGAAGAACGTAATTTAGCATGGTAGGGGTAGATTAAGCAGCTACCCATTGGTGACTCTCAACTTAATTACTAATTATCACTAACCTATTACTAAAGTTGTTACTATTATTATTATTGTTTTTTTTTAGTTTAAAAATAAATAGGTTATAGGGTTTTGCAAAAGGTTGCGAAGCCACTTTATTTTTAGCCTGTGTGGAGGATTTTCTGGAAATGTTGGGATAGAAAGATCATTTATTTGGTGGTTGGGATGATTTACTAGTCGACTATGGAAGCGTAAATAAAAAATGCACGCTTCTTCCTCTACAGGTTTTATATGGAAATCATTACGTAGGGTTAGATTAGAGATAAATGGCGGTGCATTAGATAATCGTCTAAGAATGATATTTTGAAATGCTTGAATATTTTAAGTATTAGATTTCTTCGCCGATCCTCAGAGCTGTAGTCCACATATCCAGATAGGTTTAGGTAAGGTTTTTTCAGGAGTTTGGTTTTTAAAGAGGTACATTCATTTCTAATTAAAAGAGGTCTAAGCATACGCGTGCGATTATTAAGTGTCAGTCTCTTAGTTCCAATATGTGTGTTTCAAGTCAATCTTTTTGTTAGATTTTAATCTAAATATCTAACTTTATCTGAAGTAGGAATTAGTACGTAATTAAAAGTAATATTTGGATATACGTCGTGGTTAAGTGTGATAGTTGTGTGTATCGATTTATTTTGATTTATTTTGACTAGCCAATTCTCACACCATTCAGATATGAGATTAAGATGCAATTGTAAGTTCGACGAAGCAATTAAAGGAACCTTATTAATTGCCATAATAACTTTATCGTTGGCATAATCGGCTACGATGGTTTGCTGCATTGTAGGTTGGTCAGAAACATATAAAGCAAGGACTAGTATACCTCCTTGTGGACGCCAGCATTGATTTTGTCTATACTCGATGTTGATAAGTTATATTGGACTTGGAAGTTTCTATCGGTTAAATACAATTTAAGTAATAAAAATAAAGGAGAAGGAAGAAACTTTTTAAGTTTGAACAGAATCCCATCATGCCATGATACGTTAAAAACAGGTATTGTGTATACGTAGAGGGTATTTCTAATCTATGATTGTACATGCTACTAAAAATATACGCGTTTTTAAATGAAATCATAATGCGACGTCCTTATTTGTGGTTTTATAATCGTACTTTACAAAAAATTATTTATAATCAAATAATTAAAACTAAAAATTTAAACGAATTAAATTATAATATTTAAACAAATTTAACTATTGTAACATTATTAGTTTTATAATATTTATAGCTATCCACGTAATTTATGTCTTTTTTGTACGAACAACATGTACTTGATTGTGATATAGTAAAACAATTACGAATTGTTCTGTTAGCACGAACGAAAATTAAATTCTAAATTATCGTTATCCTCATTTCCATCTTCAACGATTGGTTAAAAATACCAGAAAATCGATCCCAAATTTAATTTACGTAATATAATAAGAGAATTATTAAATAATAATATCCCGCCTTAATATATTGGCGTTAATCCAACTTATCGTAGGCTGTGATCATTGACAATCGCACTAAAATATTTTTATACATCTCTATTTATGATGTTATCTATACGTATAACTTTTTTCGCAGTAAAAATATGTTTATAATATTACACTATTTTATATTTGATTAAGTATAGATATTTAAATATACCGCGTCATCAAATTTGATATTTGAAAACACGAATTTCCTAAAACTCGAGTTATTAAAAAACGGTTCAATACCGTATTCAGAAAAATACAAAAATCTATTTGGTCATTAATTATAATTTTTACGAAAATTTGTTATAAATTTTGTTCAGTGGGTCAAGTGTGCTGAGAATAAAGAAATATTGTTGTAAGTTTCGCCTATATAGCTTATATAAACAAGTTAGAAAATCGTAGTGTTCGTTTACTTCGACGGGTTTTCAGACTTTTGTTATACGAACCTTTTCCGAATATCAACGATCGGTTGTCGATGAAATATTGATCGTCTTTTACAGCCGATCGATCTCCACTGACCAGCACCTGCCATTCCGCGTGGGCTTTGCCTCTAAGTACTATTCGTACAGCTTCAAAAGAATAAAAAAAAATATTTAGTATATCTTTATTATTCTAGATACAATATTTGATGACTTTTGAAAGTTTTTATGTATTTTATCGTATAATTTTATTATATGTATCTAATTTGTATTTTGTATTATTCGTCGTTTTTGCACATTTTTATTACATAAAAGTCTGGGAATAGTTTTGGGATACCGACGAATTAACTAGTGGTACCGATCAAAATGTGTATGAAAAACACAGTATCCAATAAGAAAAAAGCGTCTAATTGGTGAACATTTCGTTTGTGAACTTGGTTTTGACGATGGTTTAAACATTTTATTGAATTCCTTAGATAATATGAACAGAGCAGCCCGTGTTTAAAAATTTGAGGAAAATAAATTTAAAAATTGACATAAAAATATCCGAACCGATGGCGTTATCAGATAATTGTTATGATTCGGATATGTTTGAAACATTTTATACATTTTGATATCTAAAAGTTGTATTAGTACTAAAAGAAAAAACGACTGGTCAAGAGAAATAGGTGTGAGAATAAAGAGCTTTTTCGCCATTAAACATTAAACAGATCAAAAGTACTTTTGAAAGAATAACGAAAGAGAAACTCAAAAACGACGATAATACAATAATGTTATTTATGTATGTGAAGCTCGGGCAACTACAAATATCACGAAGAAAATACGAAAAATGTTTTAAAACAAACGATTTGTTAATAACGGAACAGAAACGTGAAGAATATAATTTAATCAGAAGCAAATTATATCGACATCAGACAATAGGATCTAGAGGACAAGTTTAAACGCATACGTTTTGAAAATTATTCTAATAGTAATTATTAGCGTTGGTCTAGTGGCGATTTGGAAGGCGCGATTTTCTCATAAAATAATTTCTAATTTTACATCTTATATATATATATATATCTAAATATAATTTTAAAGTTTTAATGAAAATATATTACATTGGAATAGAAAAAAGAATACACGTCAATTCTTTCCTGTCCTTTTTTTAAGTCGGTGAATTTATTTGTCGTTGTCAGTACTACTATTGTGTAACGTCTACGGAACATTGACTAATATCAAATATGCCATTTGCAGAACGCGTATAATTTGATTCGCTTTTTTTATTTTCCCGTCATTTTTCAAACGACATTATCTCCAAATTACATCGTTTAAATCGATAAAAACGACATTTCGCGCGCACATATCGCGTGCTGTTTTAGTACAAGCATTTGGTTTTATGTTCCAAAAATTAATTAAATATTTTTATTTAAACCGACTGGTAAAGGTCACTGTATAGTACGCGATATATTTTTATGGGTTACACCTAACGCCACCACCAAATACAAAACACACACACACACACACACACACACACACACATATATGTATATAATTAATTAGAACATCGTGGGAGTATGCCATATTTTAAATTGCTTATCCGATCGAAAACAAATTTGGCATTCGCTTTGAGCTCAGGAATGTTTTTACGACGATTTCTACCGCTTCCGGTTAGGAACACCAGGAATTTCGAAGGAATTTTTCTACGTTATTTTCTATGTTTCGCGTCGTTCGACGGTTACGTTCAATTCTATGACACGGTTCAATGGAGATTTCGTGCATATTACCTGTGTATGAAATAGCACGAACAGGACTTTTTAATGACGTATTTTGCGTAAAATTATGTATGTTTTTTTTTGGTATTTCCAATTTGCAATTTAAGAATATTTTCGATTCTACAGTAGTTTCAAACGGACAACTAATGCGCGCCATATAAAAAGACATAATCGAGTTTTTTATGACGTATCCATACGCCATAGTTATTCAATTATAGGCGTTATAAGGATTTTTCAAATTGTTTTTTAAGTTTTTATTCGTTATAGATATATTGTAATAGTTCTCGAATAAATCCGTTTATCGAGTATCGTTCATTTTCTAAACACTACATATATATTAACTAAGCCGAGCTAAAAAGAAAAAACAGACTCGAACAATCGATCAAAATACATTACGTTACCGCCCGCCGTATTTCGTCAAACCGATTTAATTTATTTAAAACAATATTCTCCTATAGACGCGAAATAAAATAGGTCTTTGAAAAAAATCGAAATACGCGCAAAAAACGTTTGAATTACGAAATTAGACATCCTAAAAATACGTTTAGATAAATGGAATCGGTATTCTTCTATTTATCTTGTGAATAAGTAATACACGTACGCGCATTGGAATTCCGAATTATGATTATTAATAACCGTTAAAACACAAATAGTTCATTGTATGTTTTTCATTATTATTTTTTTATTCATAGACATTGATAACAATGGAAAAACGTACACAATCATCCGTAGACCAGAAAATCAGCACTTTCCAAATAAGACTTTTTTCATTACTTACAAACGTACAAAGACGTACAATATATTCCGCGTAGTCATTAGCGAAATATTTTACCTTGTTGTTTCCTTTCGCCGAATATTCAAAATCGGGCAGAGAAATGGGATTATTCAAAATTCGAACGTCTCCTGTGGCGAAAATCACTAGATAAATATATAGTCGCGCGGAATATATTCGATACCTATATAGGAACAATAGTATTGCGCATTATACGTACGCCGGTACCGTCTTACACGCGTAAGGATAATATTTTATACAAGATGAACGTTGTTTCGGCATAATACTGTTCTACCCTCGCAGGTACGTTTCTAAGTACTCAAGACCACGTATTTTACGATGTTTGAATAGTGACCAACTGCACCATAAAAAATACCCTTTACAAACACCGCGGAATAAAAACGCGTATAAGTATACGCCTCTTAGTTTTATATATATATATATTAGGTCCTCTATTGCTCCACAGTCATTCCCGTGTTCCCTTAATCTTCCCCCTCACTCCCACCCGAAAAAGGTAAAACGCTTTTGATTAATTTGTTTTATGTATTTTTATACAACATTATACTACCATATACAGTTTGTGGTTATCGTCAATAGTGCAGCTAGCGTCGTGTTTACTGTACACAGCCTTTGTAAATGATGATATTTTAAAGGTTTTTCACTTCAGTATATTTAAAACCGTAATAATATATATAAAGTGTTCGTGGCGAATGGAATCTATTTAAATTTATGAGCCTCGAACGCGTGACCACCTAGTGAACTAAAAAATATAAAATCACAAATCGTGAAATTTTTTGTGATGTAACCACCTAAATAATTTTACGCAATAATAAAGCGAATTCGGTTGAATTTTTCGAACATAATTTTAGGTTTTTGTATACAATAACGTGTAACTTTGTTATTATTTGACATGGATTCTAACGTTAATCTGCACAACTCAGTCTAAAATTGTGGGGATAGCTTCGGTCCTCCTCATTATATAATGTAAAAGTGAAGCAAGAAGAGCAAACTTTTCACACAATTAAATACGCGATTTAAAATAGCGAAAAATAAATTCGACGGAATCGTACGTATCGAAAAGGTTTAAACATAAATAACTATGGATATTAGTAAGCGTAGATTATAATTCTTATTCAACCATAGACTACCTCTACTTCAAAGATTTAAAATGTTTATTAATTACATACGTTAACGTTATACACAAATTTCGATCAATAATCGGCTAAATAGCTATAGAATTTGGAAAATATCGACGTTTTCCTGTTGTTTCGTGTATAGAATCAATGTCATTTTCTGTTTTAGAATTAAAGGCACGAAAATTTAAACACATGATTTTAGTAATATTTGAACAATATTTTGAAAACTTAAAAAATCGATAATACGATTATTTAAATTTTTTTTCGTTTAAAATTCAACTTTTCGCACCATAAACAATTTCGCTACTTACTACGAACTGAAAAGTTTACAAGTTTATAAGTTGAATAATACACATTTTCCTATTTGTACGCCACAATTTATTGTAATCAATTTGAAAATATATTGTTAGCACGCGTTGAAAACTTGATATACGGTTAAAATTTTGAATTTCGTTTGTAATTACAATGTTGTTATAAAAAATGTCTTTATGTTATTTAAACTCGACGTTTTCATATGGAATTGATATCCTAATTTTTAAAAATCCGCAATTGTTTTGATTAATACGCCTAAAAGTTTCACAAGATTTCCAACTATGGTACGCTATAATTTAGAAATATTACGCCCGTTAATTATAATAAACGACACGAGCGTCGCTTAAGATTGTGTTTTGTCCACAATGATTTATCATGGCATTCATATTTAAAATAATAATAGTATAACTCTATAATTTTTGTTCAAGTAACGCGTTTCGGTAATAGGTATGCGCAGCACCCGCCGCTCACAATTTTCTTTTCGTGTACACTAAATTCCTCCATATAATTAAAACGTCTACATTGAACATAAATTACAATAGTGGATCTGTAAATAGTGTATATTAAAAAAAAATATGACCGTAAAACTGTTAATCAAATACAATAGACAGCTTTATAGCTTACAATTAGACTGTGCAACCTCGAACGAATGAACGGGCGCGTTAAATGTCTATCTGGGCGCTTTTAACAACGTTGCTCGTTACAACGAGTTACATAATGACTTTTTTCAATTTCCTTACCTTCTAAAAAAGAAATTTTGCATTTCATAATACTACTAAATAAGCAGTTAATTGTCGTTTCGAACGAACGTTATAAATTAAATATCGATCTTTCAACGTGGTCTAATATGATCCGGATATTATTTATCATATCGTACGCTTTGTTTACGTCTCACTAAACGACTCACGGTACGCTGTTATTATATTGCTACAACCTCGTAATCGTTAAAAGACTTCATTTACCTTGGAAAATATACTGAATTACGTAATGAAAGTTTAATCGTACGTTGTACGACGGTAGTCATATTATTATATCTTGTTTTCGTATTCATATTCAGTGTCGCTAGTTACGACAAATATACGACATAAATAAAATACATAAAAATAGTACATTATGCAGTCTGGTATCGATTGGACGGTTTACTTGTAATTCGCGTACGCAATATATCTTGTCGAAATATATTTTTAAGTATTGGAACGCGATACATTTTTCAGAAGTATTTTAAATAATTTTGGTTTTTATACAAACGTTAGCGTTTAACTATATTACTTTACAAGATTGATAATATTATTTTTATACGTACGTTTACCGACTGTTCCAAGGCAAAAGGAAACAAGTAAAACTTCGTAGATAACCTATAAACGAACGTATAAAGAAGAAGTAGACACGTCTAATGAGAACTTTTGCCGATTATTCCGCGAATATTACAAGAGAAAAATAAATTTGAAAACGTGGCGTGCAAACGATGTTTACACGGAGATTGAACGACAATTTTAGAAAACAAACGCGATTAGCTGAAATAAATTGGGGGGGACGAATGATAATAACGCTTTACTTTATGCCAATTTTGTCTAACGAAAATTTATAAAAGAATTTCTGTCAATAAGTGCCAAAAACTAAAATTACCCATCGGGTTCCAAACATACTTATTGAAAACGATTTGTCTACAAATGATTTTTATAAAAAATGTATACCTGACTTCGTGTTCTTTAACATTAAACAAAAAATTACTACCGTATCAATTCTTCATTCTCCCGAAATCGTTGAAAATGTTTATTTATTTCCGTTTGCCTCGCAACGGCTCGTATATAACAGGTAACGATTGATTTTATACTTTGTAGTAATATAGACAGGCGAATACGTATCGTCAGATTATTGTCGATTAGATTACTATTGAAAAACAAAATCGGTTCGATTTAACGCGCGGGCTTCTGTTTTTCATATTATTGGCATTGATTTGTATAATAAACGGCACTTCGTACGTTTCTGCACATGTCCTCGATTCCAACAATAATTTGCGTTAGCGATTTTGGGAACTATTCAATATATTCGTATGGCATAAATCCAACTAACGCGAAATTCGAACGTATTGTATGTTTCAAGTTTTAGATTTTATATTCGAATATTAAAAATATTTCGAAACGTACGAATATAATACGTACAATATTACGTAATTTTAATTATAAGTACCTATAATGTTTTAGAAATATAAAGATGTAATATTGAACAAATGGATCAAAGAAATTTGTGCTTAATGATCTGCAAAACAGAAGTAAACCAATACAGAATCGTAGTTTTGAACTACAAACAAAATGTTGGAGATTCAATAAACTGGATTCGAAGAATTTGAAGTTGGCAGCTATTCAAAAATGTCTCTTTTCGAATAAAATACGTAATCATAATTTCAAAACGAAAGAACTGTTTTCTTCCATACGTGCTGTATTTCGCTTGAATATTGTCCCCTACAGTTTTTCGATTTTCATTATTTACGTATTTTAATCGGACGTGTTATTCCATATTATTAAGTTCTTCGTCCATACGTATTTGCATTACCAAACAAACTTATTTTCTTTTTACCGTTTTAGCTTTATGTTTTTACATACCCACCTCTCGAGATTCGTTTACACGCCGCGGCACTATCTTTTTAATGGATCACTATTGCGATTAATCATGTTATTATCTATATATTGCGTTTAATTGTATAATACTCGAATATTTCATTAACTATATTACATCACAGCTAAACATATAAGCAATAAAGCGCGTAATATTACAGGTAGTCATCGTTCAGTATAAATTATTATAACAACTAGAAAATATGTAACGGAATTACGTAACAATTTCAACGATTAATACTCTATTTACATAATAACGGTATTATTCCGTTTTTCTCTGTATTTATCATCATCGCTGCACCGATCACGAAGTAAAATTAAATTCATTATTACCTACGTAACAGCGTACTTTATTATATTAAACGCAAAGCGTGTACATTATATTGGATCGATTGTTTTTTTTATGTTTATCGAGGCGAGTACAATTTTAGAAAAATGTGTTTTTTTATAATCGAATAAATTTAAAAACGAGACGTAATACGAAAAATTGATAAATACTTACGTATTCTAGGTATTTTAGGTGGCGTATTTTTACAGTAAATTTATTAATGACCAACGTTTATTATAAGTTCGATATTATTTCTAAAGATATATTCTTAAGTATACGTTTCATAATTGAAACGTCCAACCACTTAATTATGTATGTACATAGATTATAAATTTACTTAAATTAAATACATCGACAAACGACTAAATTTCTACGTAATTAATAATAGTTTATTGAAAATCAAATTTCTGTACCTTTAAAAACGCATTATTTATTCATCGAAAGACGAGACCATTTTCGTATTATAATAATGTGACGCGCATATATATTATATAATTAGAAAAAACGTCCGTTTTGAATGATTAGATCATTGTAACGTAAATAAACTAATAACGAAATGATAAGGATTTGAGAGTACTTCATTTTGATTATAATCCGACATTATAAGCACTATAAATGTCAATTGATATTATTTTGTTAAATCAAGTACGCCGAATGAAAAAAATCTGTCTTTTTAAGTTAGGTATTCGTTCCTTGAACGATAAAACGAATAAGGAACAAAATAGTAGGCGATGACAACACATTATTAGGATTTGTAATTATTTTCTAGTTTAAAGTTAATATCGCTACCGTTATTAATTTCAAATTATGACGCGTTAAGTGTAGTATATCAATAATCTTCATTTTATTCATCGACATTAAATGCGTAGCTTAAATACATACGGCATGTATAACTTAAAAAAATTAGTCGACTTTCGAGATTTTATGGGTAAAGGCGTTAAATCTGCGCGATTTAAACAATATTTCAATATCGTAATTCGCCGTTAATATCAAAGGTCCGGTTTAACAGGTAAATTATATATTTTTTTTAATAAAAAGTACAGGTTAGATTGGAAATTCAGTTACTATTTGATTTGAAATTCGACGTTCGATTTAACACATAGAAATGCTACAAAAGTCGTCAATTCGTTTAAATTCTATATTACGCGATATAATAACGAATATAAATATAAAGAAATATAATATTTTGAATTAAAGACGTTCGCATTTTATACGCCTATTCGCGTTATTCGATTCACCTATAACAGATAAACACGAAAACTAATAATTTGTGTGGAGTTTTTTAAAACGCGTAAAAAAATTTTACCAGTAAAATTTACATGTCCGTGCTTACATATAACAATTATTAACTGGTCCAGACATAAACTTTATTGGATTTTTTGTAGACGCCACCAAATTCACATTAACAACGAACTATTACAAAACCTTTTTGCGGATTATCTAACAACGCGCATTACGGATTTATTTGGACGTCGTTGCGATATTCCCGACATTTATCGGACCTACAATTATTTTGTTTTCAAACTTTTCACAGCGCGATTTTTTTAAATCGATTTTTCTCGCTCGTTAATTCGTCGTAATACACAATGGTCGATATAATAGTAAAGCTATAACGATGACGATTTTGAATCCAATTAACACCAGAGAACAATAGTAAATACTACAAAAAATGTTATATATATATATACATTTATTCTCGCCGTCGACGATTGGTGATAATAGTTTTTCGTTTTGTTAATTTCGTACGTGAACGGCATTTAATAACAACGTGTCACGCGGCACGTCTTCCACTCGACCATCGTGTATGTAATATACGAGACGTCGCGAGTAAAGTACGACATTGATAAAAGATGAAGCGAAAAATAATAAATCCGCGCCGTTCCTATCTCCACCCCTCCTTCTCCCTTACCTAACACGCCCCGCCCCGCCCTCCTCACACGAGGAGAATATATTATTATTTATTATTGTGGCGCGCGCTCGCCAACAGAGTTTACAGAAACACCCGGTAACTCCCTTATATTCTCCGTTCGAAAGTTGGGGTTTCGCTGTTATGCCATATCGCAATCGCGACCGGAATATTGATTCGACGATACGAACACACAAACATGTCCGTAGTTATAGTTTACTTTCGAACCACCACTGATCATGACGCGCGTGTTTTCGATAACATAACGTATTATTAACGAATATAAAGTTGCGAGTGAAATACATCGAATGTAATATTTATATATATACATACATTAAGGAGTACGAACGTAAAGCAGCGATCGGTGACAATCGCCGGTGATTGTTAATATTCACCGACGGTTTTGGCGAACATCCATATTTTTTTTAAATAGTCTATAAAACGACGCGAACGTCGACCGATGGTCTGTTAATGTTATAATTTTGATAATTAATCGTTTTGATAGAACGGCGAACGTCGATCGCTAATAACAATCGGATTAAGCGTAATGCTCAGCATCATTGGTAGGTGTTATTATTTGATTTCATTCGTTGCGACACGGCAAACTATGGCGATGTTTGGAGTCGCGATATATTCTTTCGCGATCGATATAGTATATATA
>JAIPRN010003635.1:0-20065 GCA_025469175.1 Geopemphigus sp. TES_GeoC_2020 | reverse complement strand
TATATATATATATATATATATGTGTGTGTGTGTGTGTGTGTGTGTGTGTGTGTGTGTGTGTGTGTGTGTGTGTGTGTGTGTGTGTATAAGAAATTGATTAATTATGACAGTTTTCTTTAACTAAACGCAATACATAAAAAATATAATTTTAAGACCCTATTCACACTTCAAAAGTTCACTATATCGATCGTTCATCAATTTGTTAACAACGATGAGAATAAATAAAATATAATATTTTATTCATTGCCTTTGGTGGATGACGTCACGCGTTCAATAAAAAGGGATAGTGTACGTTCCGAACAATTGTAAAACATTAAAGATGGTAACATACCTCCTGAAATACGTATTCGTTAAAATAAACAATATTATTTATAAAATTTGGGAGTAAATATTTTAATTAAAAAATTCCAGCGAGTGACTCGTATTCACCAAAAATAGTATTTTTTCAATCTACTATTAATTTATTAATTTTCGTAATAATCGCATTTACCCGATGACTTATATAATTAACATATTATTTTATATAACTTCACGGTGTATACTCAACAATATTGATACACTTTAATTGTATCTGGAATTCAATAATCAATGACAATTCTAACGTATAAATGCTTCGATGTAATTTAGGTATTGTTAAAAAACATACACTTTGGCTTATCAACATAATCGTAAATAACTAGTTTCTTAAAATATATTTCATTGGATGTAAAATTTCCAATGTATTATTTTGTAAATTATAAGTTAGATAATTCGAATTTCTCGACAGTTTTAAATTATGAGTTATTGGTAAAAAAAACATTTTTTTTTTATTTGAAACGTATTTACTAACGAATAAATCTTAACATTCTATTTATATTTGAATTTAACAAGAACTTAATTCTAGTGCCTTAAACGCCTCTTTTCGCTATTTATTTCTAAACTATTAAACAAATAGTCATATCCCCCATTCTTCGTGACTCTTAAAAATTAAAATATGTACATATAAAATTTCTATTTCTTAATTTTATCAATAAAAAGTACATAAATAAATAATATAAATAAAGATACATAAATTCGTAGTTGTAAATATAACTTATTATTTGATAATATATAATTTTAACTCTATTATTCCAAAAAGTATTATGTGTATTACGTTTGATTTAAAATTTAAAAAGCGATAATTTATAAGTTCAAATCTTTCAATGAATCATAAAGCACATGATAATTTTGAGAAGGTAAATAATTTAAAAATATTTGTTTATTTTTACGTTTCTACATTCGTGTACAATTAATGACATAAGTGTACATATCCGTACATATCCGTACAAATATTTAATGTTATATTAAAAGCGTCCTCTAACGGAATTGAATACTTATATTCGATTAAAGCGTGAAGTAATCAGCGACTCTTCAGAAACGATGGAAGTTGGATTGGAATGAATTTTGTATCGTTCAAATAAACAGAAGGCCAACAACAACAATTACTAGAAAAGCCTTATTGACGAAGCACAGGAAAAACACTCATTGTTTACTAGTCCGTACAGCGACCAGTATAAATATGGGATGAGATTCGATGGGTAGGTATTATTTTCTCAATTGTAATTCTTCAACCGAGCAACAAACATTAACTAAAGAATTGGAACGCAGAAGGTTACCTGGTCACCACGCCAATATTAGGTATCTAGTCCACAGCTTATTGACACCAGCCGTTCATCGAACCACAAATAAACCGACGACCGAACGATCCAGCAAACTTTTTACGGTAATCAATAAACGCGAAGTGACCAAACAACAAGTTACCGTTGTACCGTAAAAAACCCACTGCGAGTTCGAAAGAGTATTTTACAAAACAAGACCGCAGATCCCCTCAAGTTTTGCCTTTTGAAGAACATTACTGTGACACCAACGCTAGAATACCAATAGTGGAAGTAACCACCCGTGCACATTATGTTTATTTTTATGAAAATTATCTAAGGTTACATTTGCATAGGTTGCCGGCCAAGTCGTCATTATTATTCGTTAGATTTTGTTCGCTGAAATTTACTTTGCTGTCAAGTTTTTTAATTTTTAAATATAAACGATCTATTGTAGTAAAACTGTCATATAAATAACAACAAAAATCAGTTTTTTAAATTAATATATTCATGTCTCTAATAGGAACGCACTATTTCAATGTAAAAACGAAACTTTTGAAAATATGAAGTCAATGTTGTTATATTAATTTTTTTAAATACTTTTGTTCCTTAACACTATTAGATATGGGATTTTTAAAGTTCATCTTATTCAATTAATACTAAGATTTTAATGCTCGACAAGATAGAAATTGTTTTTTTCTAGGTTTAAATGTGTAACGAAATAATGATTCATATTTCTAATTAACCAATTTTTGTACTTTATTTTCATTAAAAAAAAATTTTTTTTTCGTCGTTTATTATATCCATATATCAATTATATTGATTAACAGGCGGAAATTATTGTGCAATAAAAATGATATAAGATAAAACCTTGAAAAACAAAAATATTTTATGAAATATAAAAGTGATTAATATCAATATAAAGATTGGTATCAAGAGTAAAATATATATATATTTATCCTACGAAAAATTGAAAACTATAAATTAAATAGTTTTTGAATAATACTCAAATATTCCGTCTTAAGTAGAGATCGTTATATTAGTGTGAAAACTTTAAAACAATTATATAATTTTAATAAAATATATTTCACCATTTAAATATAAAGTTAAAAATATAGTGACATGAATCAGAGCAAGCAAATTGAAACTGGTATCCACAGTGAAGGTTTAAATATCCTTAAGTTTCAAATTGTTTAGGTTTTTATGAAGAATAATTTGAATTATTTGAACATTTTTTTTTTTTGAAGGGCCAGTTGTTTATAAAGTAAAACATGGTAATAAGCTGATTTATTTTTAAAATTTATCCTAAATAATATTGCTTTATTATAATAATGTAACCACGACCTGGTTATCGTCTGGAATCGAAAATAATTTCAAAGGAATTACATTAACAACAAAAGTATGTAAGTACGCAATGTCATTTTTGTCTACTCGAATATTTATTGAAAACAATCAGATATTAATATTAATATTAACAAAGCAAATATAAATTAAGGAATATTTTTTTAAATACTTTATTAATTCAAATAATTTATTTTATTTAATACTTTGATTATTACTCCGCAACCGTATGCTTAATAAGTAAACTTGATGAACGAGATTTACACTATACTAGTTCTTTAAATATATATATATATATTACTTAAATTATAATGAGGATCCAAATAAATAACCTTAAATAATCTTCAGCGAGATTTTAAATATAAAAGTTTTTCTATTTACAGATATTATTTTTGGTCAGTTGTGTATTTCGATTCCAAATGCGTTGAAACTTTTCGATTTCACATATTTTATCATTCAGTGTCAACAAATTATGTATATATGCGCATAGGATTATAGTAAGATTTTGATATTTTCGGAATATTATAGTTTTTACGATAAAACTAACATATACTAATTTTGAAAAATTAATAGTTCAAATATAATTAAAACGTCACGAATTAAACAGTGTTTAATATAATATCATATAAATGAAATTCTAAATAATTATAACATTTGTTAGTTATGTATTTGGAATATTGTAACAGTGGTCATAATTGACGGTCCATGATTTGCTTATTCAAAATTTTTGGAATAGGTTTTCAGTACACGTATTTACACAAAATTTCGTAACAAACTATAATAATTGTTTGATTCTAAGTATAATATTTTATTTTGATTTCAAAACAAATATTTATTTCATATATATGTCGATCAAATAAACCTGTAATTTAATCGTTTGCTACAGTGTTTTTTTTTCCTTTTGAAAACACATGGGGTCTATTTTTCGGAATCTCGGCATTTCAAACGTATTCCAAAATTTTGTTGCGACTATATATACATATATATAAGTACATTATGACTTACATTATGTAACGATCATTTAATGTTTTTCTGATGTGCTTGAAAAATATTTTTTCTAATCTGTCGTTTTCTCTTGCACGCATTGTTTTTGAAGATTTTCGTCATTTTATTTTATATTCAACTATCATTTAATATTTCGTAAAACATATTTCTATGTGTTTATTATTCACTTGCAGAAAAGAAAAATGATTTTATTAAATAAGGAGCTCAACAGTAGAATGTTGGTATATTATATTTATTGTTATTATATTATATTTCAAATCATTGATTCTGGTTATGAAAATAAGATATTTGAAAACAAAATAAATGCTATTAAAATGCGCTGTACTTCATAATTGTATTAACCCTCTCAATTATTAAATCGGTGCTTTGTATATAGTAAGTTTGGATTTTAAATATATCGTTATTTTGTTATATCGATGGTATAAACATTAAAGGGCTTTTGAAAAGATATCATAATAAATTATGTGTTTGTGTTCTATAAACTGTGTCGAATCTTGATTGTATCAAAATTAAACCGAACGTTAAAAGTCAATCAAGTTTGTCAAAAATACGTAACATTAATATACGTCATATACGACTCGAATGTTATCAAAAATTTTGTCCAAAGATTATATTGATTAATGAATTTAACCTGTACACAACTGTAGCACTCTTTCACACACTGTGACAAGGCAACTGACCAATCTCTTCCCTTTAACTCTGCCACGTTTATATATATCTAATATGACAAAAATATCGTTACGAAATAAAGCGTAAATAAAAATTGAAGTTTTATTTTATAGAAGTTTATATGTTGATAATAAATAAGCCAATTAGTTGTGAAATATTTAATTCGTAAAATGCACGAACAAATCATTTAATAAGAAGCTATTTTTAATATATATATACAATATATTCTGTAAAATATTTTCGTAGATACATGAAAAGTATTGTCTAAACTTATTTATTTGAAATATAAACTTGTTTATTTCGCAGGGTTTGTACTAAATTGAATTCCTTAACTGTGAAATAAAATAAAACTATTAAATTTGATTATAAACGTTTATGTGGATTGTTAAATAGTTAAGAATACGGTTAAGATAGCAACAATGGTAACTACTAACAATCAGCCGTAAGCTAAAAACAAATTATACAAATAAAATATAATTTCGTCTAGCACTCTTCAAAGGTACGCATACACATAAACACACACACACATACACACACACACAATCATGCACGCACGTACGAGCACAAGTGCACAACTGGTGAAAAATTAGTAAGAAACAATCACATTTGTAGAACCAAATATTTTGGGTTGTCGTGGTGTAACAGCAGGTATACGCCGACGGTGGTACGCTCTCAGGTATTAAAAGTCATTATCTAAATGGAGACTAGTCGGAATCGGATTATGCCGTTGTACAGTTACTGTAATTATTGTCATGGGAACGTTCCGTAACCACTACAGGGCGAATAATTGTAAATTGTATTGCGTTTCTGTTGCCGTCGCGCAAAGAATGGCAGCAAAAACACCCCAGAGTCTTTGTAGATCCACGAGACCGAAATAAGTTTTTTTCCTTAATACCGAAGTGCGTCTAATGTTAGTGTCATCGATACTGTCAAACAAAACATACATTGGAGCCAAAATCATTGTATCGTCACATAATTGTTCATGAAATCACGTTAATGAAGGGATAGTTTATCTAATTAATGATAAACCTCATTTTCTAATGATATTATTCTTGCAATACAAGCGTTTACTGTTCAATCGAAAGATTTATACAAACAACGATGGTAATACATTCATATTCATCGTTAAAACGAAACACGTATACAGGTCACTATTGATAAACCGTCTTAAGTCATTGTCAATGGCATATTTACAGCGATGTTGTTCTAATTACTTACTTCAGTCATTACGTATATAAGTACATACTGGTTATTACATACTGGTAATATGCATAATAACGTTCCTTTTTTTACGACGAAATTAAAACGGTAAGTAACCCTCGGTATCATTAGCCATGCTTCAAATGTTTTTAACCCCATTTTGTTTGAAAACAACAATGTTGTTGTACTTTTGTCTGTTACATCGTTGAATACGGTCCCGTAATTTGTTGTCAATGTCTAGTTACATTAATAATATCGTTACGCGAATCTCTTAAAACATTAGCTCTTTCGACGAGAGGTACACAATTATCAATCGGTTTTATAATTCGTATAATATTTTCGTTATGACCTCTAAAAAGTAATTTCTTTATGATGTCAGTTCATTCATTGATTGACAAAATTTAGTTACTACAGAGATTAAATCAAATTTATTTTCACAAATAGCCTTTCAATCTCGAGCACATAATTTTTCTAATATTCACCGTTACTGTTCTTAAAACGATAACAATATAATTATGGAATATCCATTGAATACTTTATAATATGTAACTGAGTATATATTTTGAACATTAGCTATAGAAAATATTGAATCATGAAGCTAATTATTGAATACTTTAACCGCGTTGTTCAAAGTGTATGAATAAATCTATGTTTGATACTCTTTTACGTATAGTCACTGCAAAGACGTAATTTACAAACCTTATTAAAATAATCTATTTACGGTATATTAATGGATTGAATGGAACTATTTAAATTATTTAAAAAGAAACTACTAAAATTTATTTGGGAACTATAAATATTTTATTTTTATTGTAAATTATTTTATATTATATAATTTACGTAAACTTTAAATACTACAGTTAAAACATTAATAACTTATTTAGGACTATACATTTAATATATTAAAATTAATTAGATTTAAACAATTGTTATTCATTTTCAATGATTTTTTTTGTTTAGTTATACTTTGGTTTGGTTCGAAGTACTGCCTTCAGGCTTTCCGGGCCAGTGAGGGTGTTGCCGATACCGTGGGGAAAAAAAAGTTATACTTTGGTTAATGATGTTTAATTCCTTTTTGCTAACTATATATATTATTAATTCAATTTTTATTTATTAAATATATTTATATATATATTATTTTCTAATTATATATAATATTTTTTTATATTATAGAATATGTTTGATTACATAAGTATACTATTAAGTGTATAAAGGCTTCGGGTGAATGTTATGAATAACATACAAAATCAATTTATTACATACGCTGAATATAATCTTTTTTACTTTTCACTTATGTCATTTATCAAGTAAAGTTTTTGACGTGAGAAATTGAATATTGAATATAACCACTCGTCGTTTTCTATTATAAAGGATAACTTGCAATACATACAGGTAGCTAATAATTTTGTCAATAGGACAAAGTTTGAAGTTCATAATAATGTACTTCCACTATGGCGAGACATTAAAATATTATAATAAGTTTTAGTTTGATGTGTGTTATCAGTTCAATGAATATTTCATGAACTTTACTACATAATTAGCTACCAAAATTTAATTAACTATAAAATTTTAGTTTCACGTTAGTTAAAGAAAAAACCCACATACGTATATCATTAAATTAATAAATTAATTGATCCTTATAGAATTTAATCAAAAATGAAGTTAAAATGTTGAATAAAACAATTACCATTTGTTCTGAACCTATAGAAGTCGAAACAGCATGAGGCTGTTAATTTTGCATTTAATTAAAAGGATGGCTTAATAAAAAGTAGTTAAAACATTTTGCAATATTTAAAATAAATAAAGTTAGTAAAGACGTTAAGTGTTTTGTACAATTAAAGAATGACGGTAACACTGAAATGTAGATTGTATTAGACATTAGTGAGACCATTAAATTTGTGTAATATCGAATGAACATTGGGCTGTTAATAAGAAAATGTAAGATGATGATTTGTGCATCGAGGATAGGAATGCTAAGATGTTTGTATGGTGTAACTAGGGAAGATTCAATAAAAGGTAAGTACATAAGGGGCAGTATAGATGTAGCACTGATATTGGAGAAGATAAAAGAGAATAAACTGAGTTAGTTTGATTATGTTATGAGGAGAATTGAGGAAGTAAGGGTTGTCGTAAAATTAAGTGTTGAAAAATAAAGAGAAAGAGGAACAACGAGAAGGAAATGAATAAATGGGCACAAAGTGATATGAGAATATTTAGTGTAAATAAACGAGTGGTTAGGGAGGATCGAGATTTATGTGGGTTAAGGACGAAAGTTTCTGACACTATATATTTGAGAGTGAAAGAATGAAGTAGAAGTTAAAGAATAAAATCTAAATTACATAATTTATATATATTTTAATTTAATAAGTCAAATTAAAATTATATGAATATACATATATTTTATTATGCTTAAATGTAACCGTAGAGTTTATAAACAAATGCATTTCATTGTTTATTCAATTACAAAAAAGTAACTTTAATAACGTTGTAGAATTGTTAAAATAATTTAACAACATACTTATGATTACATAAATATGAATGCGTGTGTAAAAAATGATAAAAATAATTTTTCAAACATTGTTTCTATTGATTGCAATTTTAAATATAAAAAAAAAGCTTATGAAAGTTTTAAAAAGTTTTGACTGTGTTTAGAACTTCAATGTCTCCTACTTAATTCAAGGTGTGTATATTATTTCTTGTTGGATATAAATAAGTAAACAAGTGCTGCCCAACGTTATTTTTGTATGCACTTAGCACAATTCACAAATTTGAAGAGTGTAAATAATTTCATTAAATAAAAGCATAGAGGAGATATAATATAAAACATATATATATATATATAAATTCAGATAATAAAAACTTTAAAAGCGTGTAATATATTCAAATAAATTTATGCAGGATAAAATTTTTATTAGACGTGGATTTTAATTAAATTTCGATGGCCTTAATCAAGTATTTGTTGTGTGATGAAATACAATTATAATTATTTTCCAGAAACCTTAAAACAAATTTAAAAATTTGATATTTAAGTATCTTAAATTTCAATATTTAATGTAAATACTTAGATATAAATAGGAATTATATTTCTTAATGCATTTCGTTTTAGTAATAAAAAGAGTAACCGGAATTAGAAGAAGTAGTAGTAGTGAGGATATGTATATTATACATTTTGTTTATATTTTATAGTCATTAGTAAACAACTTTTAAAGACGTACAATTATATACATTTGCATGTTATTATCTTTTTACATTTGACAAGCATAATCGCATTAATCCTTACCATATTACTTCTCATAAATAAAACACAAACACAATTAGTCTTTATAATAAAATTCATCTAGATATTCAATTCCGAACAATTAACTACAGCTAGTGCGATTTTCTAAAATTAAATATCAACACATAAATATAATATGGGATCGGTAATTAATAATTAATATTCTTAAGACATTTCAGTTGTATCATTTTGAATAATTTTAAATCAGTTTTGTTAACTATAAAGTATTCTAATAAATGTTAAACATTTTGAATACTTAATAATTTCATAATTATTCTAAAAACCTGGTTAAATATAATGTGAAGTTTGCTGAGAAGCTTACTATTTTTTTTCAACAAAAATATTGAAATGCTAAATGATAATTATATGTTATATATAATATATATATATATGTAACTACAGAATTTGATTAAATTAAACGTTATTAACTAATAGTCGATAGATTAATAAAATATAAGTAAATTTTAATTTATACTATGAAATCTATTGATGATTCTCTAAAAAATGATGATAACTGTAAAAGATTGTATCTACAATATGATAAATATTATAATATTATAATAAACAGTATAATAATTTATATCGATTTTAATTCATACGGAATCAACGGTTGTAGATAAATTAAAGTCATGTACATATATATATATATATATATATATATATAAATCATTGGACACCTGAAGCTCATATAGTTTTCGAGTAGAACCTCCAATTCAATTTGCCAAAGTGCATCAACCATCATGTTACGCACGATATTTATCGAATAAACATTGTCCATATTATAAAAAATTATAAATATTAAAGGTAAACATTTAAAAAATATTTTAATTGCCAAACACTTCCAAATAGCACTTCCTGGGTCTGTGCCTTTATAATAACAAGAGACTGTTCATAAATCATAATGTCACCGTCACAATTTAAATTATATTTACAAATAAATAAATTATTAAAGTTCAAGATAAATAAATTATTTTAATTAAAATAATGATTAAACGTTATGCTTGCAAACGTCCTTCATATATATCCAACGATTTTTTCAAAAAAAATTGTATCCATTGGTTACTAATATGATCTCAATTAAATCGGATTTTTGTGTATGCGAACGTATTTTGAAAATAATTAAATAGTAAACCTGAGAACGGATAGACAAAACCACTGTCTTATCTCTATTTTGTAGTGCAGACGATGGCTGTATACTGCGAATGAACTAACGCTTTGTCACTGTGATGTCATCAAAAAAGACGATCGATCGGATTAGACGAATGATTGAAAACGGTTAAGTCGCCCAGGCATTAAAAGATATCAAAGAGTATCAAGCAGCAGCTGTAATGCCGACCAGGATTTGAGACATACATGTCAAACATTTACTATCATTTAAAGGTCAATATTTAACATTAATTTATTTATTACTGGCACGTTATTTCTTTCCATTTTAAAACGAGCATTTATATTAGTTTCGAAATCCAAATACTATTCGCATTAAATACTATTTCGAATAATGTGCACACTTTTGATGACGCGTCTGTGATATAAAATAGAAAACGTTCGTTTTAAATTGATATTCAGAAATGTATACGTAACTTCTTTGGAATATCAATTAAATCAATACTTAGAAACGTGTACTTCAAAGCAATTATATTTATCAAACATTTAAATCTAAAACTTTGTAATTCGTTAAGTTAACTAAGGTATCAACTAACGTAAGTTTTCGATCATTCGCAATTCTTATAAAGTATCAAATCTTTTAACCGAAACATTAAAGTGATACATATATTAATTTCAACTGCATATAGTTATAATTTATATATTGCACTGGCTGATTTATTAAAATTAATAAAGCATTTAAATATCCTAAAATGTATTGCGGAAAAAACAAATTTAAACGATATTTTACCATTTACGACTTTCACGCACAATATTTTCGAAATATTTTCTGAATCTTTAAAAACTTAGCACAATTGTAATAACACTATGAAAAAATCACAATATTGAATATTTATTTCAATACAAGAATAATAAGGCATATTAGACGAAGAGATTATAATTTTCTCGTTATTAAACATAAACAGGTTTTTCCTCACGTTTAACCTACATAATCAAAAACGGAATAATTTAAATAAAACAAAACGTTTTCCAGAAATGTCATCCAATATCTTTAATATTGTCGATTAATTCACTGAGTTTTGGTCATGTATCGTTGTTTAATAAAGCAAAAACATAAAATCGTCTATAAATGTATTTTCTATATGAATTCGATTGAATCTTCCTTGAACTGCGTTTAACTAATACAATAAGGTAATGAATGTTGGAGATATTATATATATATATATATATATATTATAATTTATCTATTATAATTCGTTATTATAATTTTAATGAATTATAAATGTATATAAAAATCTGTTTTTATTAGTTACCAAATGTAACAAAGATTAAAGAAAAGACAGGATTAAAAATAACCAGTCGTTGTTAACACTACAATTGCAACGTCATTCATGATAAGTAGTCATTATGTCTTAACGAAATACAAAATAAATACAATTTCTAGTAAAATAAAAAAATTTTGTACGCGTTATTGTTTCATGTATGACATTTTTCAGAAAATAAAATTGCTAATAATTTATTATAGTTATTACTCGCTTTACTATTTATTTTAACACAGAACGTTGATTTATTATGTATTGTAGGTTCGTGTTTGGTATTATTGGAAAGCCGTTTTTATACCATTTTGTTTTGTGGTCCATACTTAAATATAATTTTGACGGGGAATTAGAATCATTATTATCTTCCATGCTAAAAATTTTAATATTTTATATAAAATTATAATTTTCAATATCACTTACCATTTTATATTCGTTCCACAGCCTATCCAACCAATTAAGCCTGTGTCAGCGACAGAATTATCACTGTCACTCAAAATAATGTCGTCATCAAAATCTTCTAACCATTTAATTTTTATTTGTAATTTTTTGGTATGATTATTATAAAAATAATACCAAAGAAATAATATGCTAGATACACGCGAAGAAAATTCAAAATATACGAACAACAAAAGAGATTACACTAACCATGGTACACCCCCTAATGTATAAAGTATAGGTGACATAGGCCGGTAGAAACACAGAAAGTTTAATTATAGTAAAATTTACTTTAACGTATTTTAAATTGATTTAACGAATTTATAACGAAATATAAACGAAATTACTGAATTTATTTTGACTCCACGATTCAAAAAATAGTTATTACGTGAACAAAATTATCATAGCGTTATCGACGACGTTATATTCGAGTAATACTAATAGTCGGATAAAATGTAGGGTATTGTTGTTCACTGAAGGATACACAGTATTAAGCATCTCTTAATATTTATATCTCTTTCACGAAGGTTCTAGACAATGCTTAATTAGAATCTCTATCGAGATGACCAAAAAGCATAATCGTTGACCGTTCGGAAGTCCCTGTTAGTAGGGATGCTGGATCAGCAATTATATAACACTTCGGTGGATTGGAAGTTCGATTATGAAAATTGTCACGACCAAACGAGCGAATAACTTGCATTTGCTCTTGGTTGTGCTGGATAGGAAAAGATACAATACTAAGTGTCTATTGGAATATCCTAGTCCCTTGATTACATACAAAATGATTAAAATTGATTTCCTGAATAGAGGTTTGCGTAGACTCAATTTAATTAGAATTCTCCTATGCGTTATAACAACCTATTAGAAACATTCAAGAAGACGTCCCTACAATCGCGTTTTATCCAATTATTCGATTGACGAAAAATCTAATAATACCGTCGGGAATACCTATTTAATTCAAAACATATTCGCAGTCGAAACGATAATTGAATCATACGTTGTCAATTAAATCAATTCCTTCCGTTTATTAAGAGAATTTATAAGTTAACTATATTGCATATAATATAACGTTCTTGTGCCGTTGATTGTATGAACTTCACTTATAAAGACTAATGAATTAAATTATTTCGACGGTAATTTTCATCAAACTACCTATATGAAACGACGTATTGTATTTTGAATAAATTCCATGTGTTCACAATATTATACACCGAAGACTCGAAAGCGTAATTAACACTAGAAGTAGTCATATTATGTCATTTTCATGAAACAGAATGTTCTTAAATCGACATTTTTAAGCATTTAGAATTGCGTTTTTCTGTGTTGTTAATATATATGTAAAATAAAGAGAATTTATGTATTATTCTATTATGACATAAAATTGTGTGATCGACGAAAAATTACATAGATTGTTAATTATTTTTGTTTTAATAGACATTTTTAATCGATTAAAATATATTTTGTTTTTTATTTAGGTATTAAATTTGAGAACTAAAATAAGATACATTAGTATGAGCTAAATAAATTCCTTTAATTTTTATTAACACGAAATATTTTCTCTTTGTAAATCTCTGTTACTGTTATATAGAGTAATTAAATTTATCAACGCCGCATATACGTTTTGGCTTACAGAATATTATTTTCCTACTCTAGATATATAATACATTTTCATTTTAATTTTATCCCATATTGATATATGTAACAGAAAAAATATTTACAAATAACCTGCATATAAATTTAATTATAACCGATTTTATTAAAATTTCATTTCAAAATAAATTTTGTATTTAATTGCAAGTTAATTTTAACATAGAATTGTATAATTTTTTTAGTAGACATATATACATATTTTATAATTAATGAATATAAAATAATAAAGATAATGTTATTCCAGTTTTTCGATAAAAGCAAAATAATTGAAAAATAATTGTATTGAACTTGTGTTGATTGTGGAAAAAAAACCAAGTATAATACATAACGAGTACGTTTCTAGACCGGTAAACTTTCTGATCCGACACAAAAACGTGTTTGTTAGGTGTTTGGAACTTAAATAGCAAGTTATAGTTTTCCTACCGACATAATGAAGACGATATAATGGTGAAACTTTTATTTTTCATAAAAGTTGTATAACCAACTTAGTACCATTTATAAAAAAATATTATAACATTGTCGTTAATGCAGAATATAATTTATATAGAATTGAGTTTATTTTGGAATATTAAATACTCTATTTATGGAGATGATAATCCTATAGTTTTTGTCGTTTTTCAAATAAATAAACGAAACATCAATTTCTTTAATACTTTTAATATATTTATAACTATTTTACGTTAAAAATTAGTAATTTATTATAATCGTGATATTCGTTCCTCCAAAAAATTAACGAGATATTTGAATGAATTATACATAAATTATAACAAAATTATTCGAGTTATTTATCATTATTTCATTCTCTGGTACCACAGATATTCAATAAAACAGAACGTCAATATGTAATATAAGATAAAGTAATATGAACACAGATGCTAATGGAGACAGTCTGCTGCATATTTATATGTGTATTTTAGGTATCGCTCGAGTCATAATCGATAAAACGTAAGATTTACTAATATTGTATACTTACCGTTCTGTCGGATACATGTTTGATCCTACAATGAAGAACAGTAGTTTGACCAACAACGGCTGTCACATTGTGAGCTGAAATGTCATCAAATACTGGTCTTTGTACAGGCATCCCTTTTTGTGATGTCGGTTGTACATTTTGCAGCAACAAGCTTGAATCCATGGAGACTAGAACAAAAATATGAATATTCATTTCGGTAAAATTAATTGCTCCACCATTTTCGTTTATGTTTTTGTCGCGTCCGACGAAAAAATGTTTGTTTATTTTTTCATATATAATGACGATCGGTGTCACTTATTTAGTTCCAAACCATATCACGTCCATATTAAAATTGTACACAGTTTGGACATATAGTATTAAAGCAAAAAGTCGTGAGAAATAAATTCTGTGTATGAGACTATCCATGAAATATTAGAAAATTTATTATTCTGTCGAATAGCGTATAGTTTCCGTAGGTGCGCAGTTTCCTTGGCTACACTATTTGTTAACATCATATAGGTCGTAGTGATAATAAAAAATTGTACTATACGGCGTATTATAAACTAATAGATCTTTTGATTTTGGAATGAACAAGAAATAAAAACGCCATTTCAAAATGCAAATGACATTAATTTTAATAAAAATAAACAGATTGAAAAAATGAAATAAAATTATGATCCCTTAAGAAATTATCACAATAAGTTTGAATAAAGATAATTATATAGTCGATTAGAAAATATATTTTGTGTTTTATGAACAATAAAATAGTAAATTCGTTAAATATTATTCGTGTAAATATAAATTATTTTACGACACTATGCCCAAGGATTTTTATAAAAGGAAAATGCTACACAAATTTTCTAAATTCAATTTGGCAAGAGAATAACTATTTAAAATTCGGCTCGTAACGCACCTATAAAAAAGTAATTCACTCGAATAATGTTATTCACATCATATATTTAAAATATTATTAAATTTTACCTTTTGTTAAAATGCATTGAGAGCTTATATGCAATATTCATATTTTACTACATTTTAAGTATCTCATTATTATAAAAACAATTCGAATAATATAGTTTCTGTTATTTTTACATTACTAGATATTCTAAATGAAATTAAACGAACAAAATATAAAATTATTTTAAATCGATTAACCGGTCTATGGTTAATAATTAACAATAATCATAAATATAATATATTAATAATTATTAATAATATATAATCTGTGTTAAAGAAATATATTTTATTTATTAAGTATAATTTATTTACAGGTTTAAAAAAATTAGTGAATAATCACCACGACATTGTGTTGGTTTATCATAGAATAAAATGTATTTTATGATAAATTCATCATAAAATAAACGCGTATATAATATTTCAGCTGCTTTTTATTATTTTTTTGGAAATTTTAATGTTACAATACAAATATTGAACTTACTGGATTTGTTAAATACAATTATGGCAAAACAATTTATATAATATGATATCAACATTGGTTCTTTTCCTCGTTAAAACAATTTTTACTATAATTATTAATATTTAATATTTGACGTTACCAAAAAATAGTTTTTACTCTAAAAAACACGTTTATTATGAACGCAGAAGACATATGTAATGAAAAACTGCGAAAATAATTTACGGATTTAAGCTTTTATCTCGCAAAACGTTTAAAATTATGATACCGAATGTAGTTGTATGCAATAAATTTCTCTATTTGGTCGAAGATGATAAAATTATTAAAATATTGACATTATTACTACATTAATAACGAAATTACCATAATAAAATAACGCAGGTCTTTTAAAAATATAACAATGTTATAATAAAATAATAAATTCTCAATCAAAACGAAGAAATTATTTTTGGTAGGAAAATATTTTGTTCAAAAAGGAAATTTTAAAAATATTAAGCGGTTATAATATTCGCTAATTTATTTATTATAACATTATTTTATTAATTTAATATGTTCAGCAATATGAAAAATGTTAACATTATATAATTTGGTACTCACAGAGAACAAATTGTATTTAACTGATACTTTATTTGACTGGATTTTTTTTTTTTTAAGTAATTTTCATGAGTGTGAAGAAAAAATATTCGTTAAACTTTTGACATATCTGTTTTGGATATGATTAATTTTTCTTCTTTAGATACAAATGTAACCGCAAATGTGATTCAAATTAAATACTTATTAGATTATACTAAAAATTTTTATTATTCATAATAAACTCCACGTCACTCAAAATAATTTCTCGAAAACAATGATTTATCATTGCAAAATCAAAACAAGTATACAAACTTAATATTTCTGTCTAAATAACTTATTTCAGCCAATATTTCTTTCGCCCAATTTCTTTATCTTTCAGTCATATGAATTATTTTTATCTTTGTATACATCTATAAAGATATTTAAACTGAATTATTTTATAATAATATTATGAATATAAATTTAACATTAAATATTTCATATCAAAATATTTAAACATTAATTTTTAAATTAATTACTTGTGTAGTATATTCGTTACATACTTTAATCACCATATTTACTTAATTAATATATTTCACTAGTCATTTTACTTATACAGAATTTTATAAACATCCTGTAAGCACTTTGGTATACTAAATATCCTTCAAAATACAATAAATTACAAAATATATTACGAATTAAAAATTTTGGACTATTTGAAACCAGTACTAGATATTTTCTTCATATTTTAATTTCTCTATGTAAATATTTTTATTTCCTAAATTGCCTTAAAGTTACATTAATTCACAAGTTAACAAGTTGAGAATAACTCTAGTCTTTGCTATGAAAACATCAGTTTCTTAACCATGTGTTGGATGTAATAAATTTGAAGGTTAGAGTGATAAAATTTGAAAAAGTATAAAACGTCACGAATTGACTCAACAATAGAAAACTGGTAGAAATTTTAAAGAAGTTAAAAATTGATCTAGTATTTACACATGAATCACCTACAAAAAATACATTGATTTTTAAAATCAATTTCAGCTATATTTTTTTTAAAATAAACGAAAAATTAAAACGAAGACGTTTTTAACATTAAGTGGAACATCATTTCTAGAATATAAAGTAGAATTATATCCCACTTAGGCGTAGAATAATTAAAAAAATATTTTCCAACGTTTAATTGCGTTTTAAACATAATACAGATTCGAGGATCTTGCTCTACTAAAATGTTTACAATTTGTAACATTATTTGACCATAATTTAGGAAAAGTGTTTCCATCCTTTATTCAATAAACATCGTGATTTATTGAACTACAAACATTTGCATTTGCGTGATAAATGACTCTAATCGGCAAAAATCAATGGCAGACAAATGTCCGTGTACTCGGCAATGTATTATTTTCAATCGCGTGTATATTTTATTACTAATATTAATAATATACATAATATACTCATATAGACAGTAAAATATTACGTTAATATAACGATTCATTGTTGTTGACATGTGATAATTAATACGAAACAATTAGAATGCAATTTGTATTATAAAACGCAACGATAATTATTTTCGATTATTTGCTTGATGTTTAGTTTCAGCCCTATCGCAACCATATATTTTTCCATTTCTTAAACGTTCCTCTAAAAATCTTCCATCAACAATAGTAACGTAATAATGCGAAACGATTTGTGAAAAGTACCATAAACATTTTTCCAATATTCCTCTACGTTTGATCATGCCGATGTTTGTATACATAAGTATATTTCAAGATTTCTATTATATTTCTATAGTATTCAGATAAGACGGATTATCTGAAATACTTGATATTACTTTTAATAACTATGCGCTATATGTTAAGACAACGCAAACAGAAGTAAAGTTGTTGTTTGAATTGGTTTACGAGTTACTCAAATGCTGTTTGATTTCAGTGACACTGATAAATTTGCATATTATATTGTTTTGTCGTAATATTATTGGAACAAATGACGGAAACTGTTCATATTTGAAAAAAGACTATTGTAATAATATCGAGTCTTAGGTTCAAACGTAATTTAAATTATTGAAATTATTTAAATAAAACGCTTTAATTTTATATTTAATTTAAGTAATAGTTACTTTATTTATTGACGTTTATAACGCGAATGATTCACTCGCGATTTATTAATTATGCTTTTCGCGCGCAATGTTCTTCGATCTATTGCGTTTACTATGATATTGCCTTCTACCGACTGTATTTAAAACCTTTACTAATCTTTATCTAAATCCTTCCACTTATTTAAGCTTAGACTTTCCTCTCAATCATTATTTTACTACAATGCTCCAGTTTCTATTTTAAAGCTTCTCTTATCACTTTGTTCAATACGGTTTGCTTAACGAAGTCGTTGACTTCATACTATTTTACAGCACTGATTATTCGTGGGTACTTCGGTCATTTATCTTATCTCTTCATTATGCTATCTACGTCTTACTGAGAGTACCACATTGAATATGAACCCGCATTTATGGCTGACTGCTGTATTTTCAAAAGCCCGTAGCTTTTGTTTACTCAATGATACCATTGTCTATATTTTGATTCCGAGCGCACACCAACGTAGTATAGGCTAAACATTTTACAGTCTGAATTCCTATTATTTATAGTAATATAATGTCACCGCATAATTGAACTTTAATATAATACGTTTGTTTTTATAATACTAGATCGTTTTTATTTTATTTCAATTTTATGTTAAGCGCATTAAATTTAATTGAGCACAATACGTTTTTTTTATACATATTTAATAATTTGACAAATACACTATCATCAATCAGCTTAAACTTGCAAACAAAATGTTATTATTCTTCGTCGGAAAAATGTCTGGAATAATATATATATATATATATATATATATAAACTTTTTTTCATAATTTTATCGCTTCTAATAAAATGTAAGGTCATTATATAATAATGCAAAGAGCTATCGTGTATTTTATTCAACAGCATATCATTGGAGGGGAGTTTTTTATGGAGAAGACTAAAAAGACTGAAAAGATTAACCAGACTATTCGACAAAGGTCTACAAAGGTATTTGTCAAATGACAAAACGGACCTCGATTTTTCTTGCTTTTTCCACGAAAAACACGATCCCAATTTTTCAAGACTTTTAACTCATTTGTTCCACCACCCATTTTTAATACGCTAGCCATTCGAGCCATACTGACACAAATTTTTCTTGCTTTTCCCTTCTCCAGGTACTTTTCTCTTTTTTAGAGCTTTAATAAATGATGAGAAAGAAAGAGAAATCGACTGATAAAGATTGTGCAATGTTTTTGAAACATTGTTTTCTCGTATAATTCATTGAAGCGTCCTACTGTATTTTCTTTTAGCGAAGAATGTAACCCTTGACCTACCACCAAAATACACGAATTCAGTTCTAAGAGGTTTTGTTTCTAACAAATTAAACTCTTCACTGAATATAAGTTGTATTACATATATATATATATATATATATATATATATATATATTTATTTATTGTTTACAATTAGTTATAATTAT